>CM067070.1:30231593-30416593 GCA_033980235.1 Diadema setosum
TTTTGACATTTTCGGTTGACGCAATCGCGGATTGAGAGGGGGCGCATCTCCCTTCAGTGCCTCCTCTCTTTATTTCATCAAGACAACAGAAATAAAAAGAACGAAATGGGGAGGGAGGAGGGGCGCACCAGACTTTGACTTTGTAAAGACGCCTCCCCTTTACGAAATTCCTGGACCACCCCTGTAATGAGAGCAATGAGTTTAGTCATTTGTGGTTGACGCATGATGGATCGAGAGGGGCGCATCCCCTTTGGTGCACCCTCACTATAATTATTAGGTTAAAAACAACAGAATAAAAATAAGAAATGGGGGGGGGGGGGAGTGTCTCGCCAGCCTTGATCTTGTAAAGGCGCCCCCCCCCCCCCCCGTACGAATTCCTGGATCCACCCCTGTGACGCGTTATGACATTTGCAGTACATCTGGAAATTTCGACATTTTTGTGGTCGACGTCTTATGACATTTTGTGGTTAATCCAATTTTGACATTTGCGGTTGGCGCAAACGCTGATCGAGAGGGGGCGTATCCCCCTCTGGTGCTCCCTCGCTATGTTTTGTTAACGCAACAGAAATAAATATAAGAAAATGGGGTGGGGTCTCGCCAGCCTTTGATTTTGTAAAGGTGACTCCCCTTTACGGAATTCCTGGATCCGCCCCTGTAATGCAAGCAATGAGTTTTGATTTTTGTGGTTGACGCAATCAAGCATGGAACGAGAGGGGGCGCGTCCCCCTCTGGTGCCCCCTCACTATAACAATTTGTTAAAAGCCTTTGATTTTTTAAAGGCGGCCATCCCCTTTACGGAATTCCTGGATCCACCCCTCTGACGCATTATGACATTTGCAATTAGTTTGAAAATTTTGACATTTGTATGTGGTCGACGTGTTATGACATTATGGTTAATCTCCGATTTTGACATTTTCGGTTGACGCAATCGCGGATTGAGAGGGGGCGCATCTCCCTTCAGTGCCTCCTCTCTTTATTTCATCAAGACAACAGAAATAAAAAGAACGAAATGGGGGAGGGAGGAGGGTCGCACCAGACTTTGACTTTGTAAAGACGCCTCCCCTTTACGAAATTCCTGGATCCACCCCTGTAATGAGAGCAATGAGTTTAGTCATTTGTGGTTGACGCAATGATGGATCGAGAGGGGGCGCATCCCCTTTGGTGCACCCTCACTATAATTATTAGGTTAAAAACAACAGAAATAAAAATAAGAAATGGGGGGGGGGGGGGAGTGTCTCGCCAGCCTTTGATCTTGTAAAGGCGCCCCCCCCCCCCCCCCGTACGGAATTCCTGGATCCACCCCTGTGACGCGTTATGACATTTGTGGTCGACGTGTTTCCATTTATAATTAATGCCCGATCTTGACTTGTTGTTGAAGCAATCGTGGAATTAGAGGGGGCGCATCCCCATTTAGTGCCCATCTCTTTATCTGGTCAATACAACAGAACTAAAAAGAAGAAAATGGGGAGGGGGAAGGTCGCGCCAGTCTTTGACTTTGTAAAGACGCCTCCCCTTTACAAAATTTCCGGATCCGCCCCTGTAATGCAAGCAATGAGCTTTTCCATTGTATTATGTGGTTGAAGCAATGATGGATCGCGAGGGGGCGCTTCCCCCTCTCGTGCACCCTCACTATATTAGGTTAAACCAACAGAAACAAAAATAAGAAAAGGGGAGTCGCGCCAGCCTTTGATTTTGTACAGGCGCCCCCTCCCCCCCCCCCCCTACGGAATTCCTGGATCGGCCCCTGTATTGCGTTATTACATTTGTGGTTAATCCAATACTGATATTTGTGCTTGACGCAATCTCGGATTTAGAGGGGCGCATCCCCCTTTAGTGCCCCCTCTCTTTATGTTTTTTTTTTTTTCAACACAACAGACATAACAATAAGAAAATGGGGGTGGGGGCGAAGGTCGCGCCAGCCTTTTATTTTGTAAAGCCGCCTCCCCTTTACGGAATTCCTGGATCCGCCCCCGTAATACAAGTAATTTCTGGTTGCAAAAAAAAAAAAAAAAAAAAAAATGGGGGGGGGGGGGGACGTGTCGCGTCAGCCTTTGATTTTGTAAAGGCGCCTCCCCCCCCCCCTTTACGGAATTCCTGGATCCCCTTCCCCCCGTGACGCGTTACTGTGGTCGACGTGTTATTGCATTTGTGGTTAATCCCCGATTTTGACTTGTGGTTGACGCAATCGCGGATTGAGAGGGGGTACATCCTCCTTTAGTGCCCCTCTCTTTATTTCGTCAACACAAGAAAATGGGGAGGGGGTAAGGTCGCGCCAGCCTTTGACTTTGTAAAGACGCCTCCCCTTTACAAAATTCCTGGATTCGCCCCTGTAATGCAAGCAATGAGTTTGTCCATAATTTTATGTGGTTGACGCAATGATGGATCGAGAGGGGGCGCTTCCCCCTCTCGTGCACTCTCACTAACAGAAACAAAAAGAAAAGGGGGTCGCGCAAGCCTTTGAATTTGTAAAAGCCCCCCCCCCCCCCTTTACGGAATTCATGGATCCGCCCCTGTGTCGCGTTATGACATTTGTGGTTGACGTGTTATGACATTTGTGGTTAATCCAATATTGATATTTGTGGTTGACGCAATCGCGGATTTAGAGGGGGCGCATCCCCCTTTAGAGCCCCCTCTCTCTATTTTGTCAAGACAACAGAAATAAAAATAAGAAAATGGGGGGGGGGGGGAGGGGGCTGAGGGTCACGCCAGCCTTTGATTTTGTAAAGGCGCCTCCCCTTTATGGAATTCCTCGATCCGCCCTTGTGACGGGTCATGACATTTTTGCAGAAAATTGGGAAATTTTGACATTTGTCGTCGACGTGTTATGACATTAGTGGTTAATCCGATTTTGACATTTGTCGTCGACGTGTTATGACATTTGCAGTTAAAATGGAAATTTTGACATTTGTCGTCGACGTGTTATGACATTAGTGGTTGTTTTGACATTTGTCGTCGACGCGTTATGACATTAGTGGTTGTTTTGACATTTGTCGTCGACGCGTTATGACATTAGTGGTTGTTTTGACATTTGTCGTCGACGTGTTATGACATTAGTGGTTGTTTTGACATTAGTGGGCGATTTTGACATTAGTGGGCTCTACAAGGCCACCGAAAATTTGAGTTGTTCAATAAACTCATTCTTATTGGCGAAATAATGCATTACTAGTTTATTTCTTGATTCTTCGCAATATATATATATATATATATATATATATATATATATATATATATACAAGAAAGGACGATACTCATTTAGTAGGTTGGTGATGACTTTTTGTAATATATGTCTTGTATGACTGTGTGAAATCTCATTTCACTGGATACATAATGAACAATATGAAGAGTTTGTTCGCAAAAACCGATAAGTCCATATTTGCCAAATGGAGATATTTGCGATTAAAGATTACCTCCATGAATCAGTAAATTCAAGACAATTATATGGTAAAAATTTGCGACACCCTCGCCAAAGCCTGGTGCCCAATAATAAAAGGCGCTATTCACTTGATTTGACGAGTGAACGTAAATTGACGATCGTACAGTACATGAAGTTCAAACCGCGCGCGCGAACCCAGATCGAAGGGAAGCGACATTATTATTCATGAGCGGTCGTTATTCACCCAATCAGAAAGCGGATTCCTACACCGCATACACGACAATTCAGTGATTGGGTACAGCGGGACCGTAAGTCACACCCCCTTGGTAACAATGGGTTCGGGCTCGATTTCGGAAAACCTATGCGTCTGTGGGGGTGTTCGCTCCCCAAAGCAAACCGTCCTAAACGGGTTAATCTTTGCGTCCACAAAATATCTTGACAATTTGTTTCTTAATCCGGTCAGGAACCAGTAAAATATACATCGATGTCAGTGCTGGTCCGCTTGAAACCGTGCAATCTCAAGAATAAGCTCTCTCATTGGACAGCGCTTGCATCAGCGCTTGAATTACGTCATTACGCTGCTACGGTCTCTTGCCACGTGCGTGCAAAGCGCATGCTTGCATGCAGGCACGCATGTAGTTATGTGCTTCGGACTTGCGTGGAACGCGTATGCGACAGACTAGAAACTTGGTACAGCGCGTGCCACTTGCCGAAATTAGACTCTTTCGCGCCACTCTACACTTTGTGTGGAGCATACCTCCGGCTTAGAAGTGACTTTTACAGACATTTCATAACGGAAAAACTAGTATAAATCATGCTCGCGTCTTCTTGACAATATATATGATGAGCATCTAAGTTTCCTCTCTACGAAAAAGCCAAAATCAGAAACAGTTTCTTAATCCGGTCAAGAACCAAAAACGAACTTCAGACGACAAAATCTTCCATGAAAGGCAGGTAAACTTTACGCAAATTCAACTTATTCTAATATTATCGTCTTGATAAGAACCGATATTATAGCAAATTTACAATCAAAATTAGGAACAAAGTCTAGTGAACAAGTCATCGTGACTTGTAGCCATGATGAATGTATACACAAGTCGCTACACTGTGAAAACCATAGCCCTGTCAAACTCTCGCAAAATCTCGCAAGTACGAGACACCTTTCGAACGCAAAGATCGTCAACGAGAGTGCTGATTAAAGGGACATTCAAGACGATTTTCATAATTTCACATCATGCAGTATATAAATCGACAACTCCATGTATAGATTTGTCGAATTCATTGTGGTTTTTCAGCAGAGAAACTATACTTTAGAACACCTTAAACAAATTACACTGAACAAGGATGATGACATAGGAGGTTCACATATTCCAAAAATGTAGCAGTGTAGCAGGAGTTCACCTGTGTATAATCTATGCATGCCTTTTGTTGTTGTTGTTGTTGTTGTTGTTCTGCTTCCTTGATCCCCAACTCATGCATTGCTATGGTGACTCTGTCATATCATCATCCTTGTTCATTGCAATTTGTTCTAAATTTTAAAAATATTCTTATTCTTCATCCCAATTATCACAAATTCTGAAACTCTGTCTTCCGTATAACTAATTTATAGCTGTTCAAATGTAAAAATCTGAAAATCATCCGGAGGTCTCCTTTAAATCTTGCCGGATGGGCTCATTAGCGTACGTGCTGCGGTCTGACTGTTACGTGCGAATGTGCACGAATATTACCCAATAGCATCCACACGCTATGCCTGCAGGAGCGGGTGGCGCATTCGTATCAACACCCTTACAAATCTCGTTTTCACTGCGGTTGATTTGTCCTGTAAATGTCATTATTTGGGACCCTTTGTTTTGTTTCTAAACCTTGCATGTGTTGCAGTGTGAGATAAACAAACAAACCAACAAATGCGACTCTTCTTAGTGTGGTTCAATTTTGATGTTTAGTAGAGTGTATTTAAATATTGGTCATTTATGACAGCTCCTTTCCTCTCTTCTGCTGTCTTTTTGAGTCAACCTGTTGTCATACTACAATCATAAAAATCAAGTGAGTTTCCGATCGCATGTTGCTCGATTTATGTGGCGATTTGCGACTCTGATACCTTCAAACGATGTCCCCTGTCGTATCTGTTTTCACATTGGGAGTCAGTGCTGTTTAGTGTTGTTTTCACTTTTTGTTTCAATTCCATTGTCGAGCATTGCGGTAGAAACGGTCTGATAAAAAGCCAAACGAAGAGCATACACAACAAAGCGAGCGTACAGGTGGCTATAATACCAACAATAATGGAGCATGCACGCGTGGATAAAACATTTCCGACACGCTGCAAGACTATTTCCGAAAGCCGAACTATGTAAATGTATGCGACGCACTAGCCAATCGCACGCGAGATACCGCGCCGTAGCAACACTGGACATATTTGCTCTGCTTTAGAAAGAAGATCGAAACTGGCGATTGTGATTCAACATAGGATATTTTAAATTCTATTTTCGATAAGAAAAGCGTATTATTATGCTCGAAATTTAGTGTAGATGTAGAAAACATATCAAAGATTCAATTTCTGCGAAACCCCAAATCGACAAAAGAAAAATAATGGTCAAAATCTTTTTACCCCGCCTTGGAGGGAATTTCCTCCTGCGACTTTTGCTTAAAACGGTTGTCGCGGGTCACAAATATTCAGAAAAGAAGGCCGATGTCCGTTTTTGATATTATTTCCCTTTCACAGCCATAATGATATTATGTGGAAGCGAGCGTATAAAAAACGCCACATTGACATGCTTGTTTGTTTGTTTTACCCACTTGCAGTAACCATGTGCAGAATGTGATAGTTGAGGAAGAAAAATAAAATTTGGGGTTTATTTTAGTATTTCGATCCTCTAAAGGAAAAACAAATCTTAACATAATAGCGTTGATTGTGGATTTTAGTTGCTGCAGTGGTTGGTAAAGTGCATGTTGTAAACGATGGAGATGTACCTTGAGAACCCCCCCCCCCAAAAAAAAAAAAAAAAAAAAAAAAATATATATATATATATATATATACTTTGATTCTCCTTTTGTTACACTAGATTTGGTAATCAAAGATTACTATCTGAATGGTAAAATTGATAAATTCATGTTTTGTATAACTTTCCTAACCTTGTATTTTGTAACCTAAAATAAAAAAAACAATATATATATATATATATATATATATATATAATAACTTTTTCCTAGTAATGACTCGTTTAGATCTAATTTAGATTTTAACAGAGAAATTCAGATTGTCTTAGTTGTTACACCTAAAGAAATGTGTGTCATATGTTTGTGGTTATTGTTGTTGTTATTGTTTTTATACCTAGACTAGTAGACTTGTAGTCCCCGATTACTGCCCTACGTACCTTAGCACTCGAATTGACCATGTAGTGAACAGATAATGAACTGCATGTCACAAAACAGATCTACGGAATGAAAATGTGAACAGATCAGTTCAACTTCCCAATTTCTGGATTCCGTCCAGCAGTGTTGTGCGACCGTGACCATGTAAATGCAGCTCGGACCGCTGAACTTTGCGTAGTACGTACATGTTTTAACGTGCACAGTCGGCACGCAAGCCGAGCGGGACATCTCAGCGCGGCCGCGGTGGGGAGCTGTCGGGTATCCGTACGTACTACACTCTAACTCGATATACTATGGCAGCTACTCAGCTCATCACTCGTGCGTGCGCTATTCTACGCTCTCTGTTACGTCACTGTCCAACCTGCACAGTTAATAATGCGCACCAACATAATTGAGGAACGTCCTTGATACTAGAATTCTTTTTTTTTTCTTTTATGCCTCCGCCACGAAATGGTGCCGGAGGCATTATGTTTTCGTGTTGTCCGTCCGTCGGTACGTCCGTACGTCCGTCCGCATTCGTTTACGCGATAACTTTAGTAATATTGACTGGAATTTTACCAAACTTGGTCCAAGTATAAAGTATGATAGGGCAACTACTTGATTGGATTTTGGGTGAAATTGGCCAAAAGTCAAAGGTAAACGGTCAAGGTCAATTCATGAAATTGTGTCCGTTTACGCGATAACTCAAGACTGGAGCAAGCACATTTTCCCAAACTTTGTCCGAGGATGATGTATGATGAGACAATTGATTGATTAGTTTTTTAGTAAAATTGGACAAAGGTCAAAGGTCAAAGATCAAGGTCAAATCCTAAAATGTATCTGTTTACGTGATAACTCCAAACTGGATGAAGCAGCTTTCACCAAACTTCTTCCAAGCATAATGTACGATGGGGCAATTAGTTGAGTAGATTTTAGTGACATTGGGAAGAGGTCAAAGGTTAAAAGGTCAAGGTCAAATGTAAAAAAAAAATGTTGCTCTTTCCCCTATATCCATGCAATGCCCCAAGGTATTTTCTTGAAACTTAGTGTAGACATGTGCTACTGGATAAAGAGTCTCCAGAGAGAGAGTTTCATGTCATAAGGTCAAAGGTTAGGAGAAATGCTACAATTTCACTTTTCTCGCAAATGGTTTCATGTCTCTTCATGGAAATTGGTACACAAACTTGTACTGACTGGCAGGGATTATCTAGGGAATGTAGGGGTCATGGGTTAATAGTCAGAGGGTCAAAGGTCAAAGTCAACTCCTCAAAATTGTACTATTTCCCTCATATACTAGTATATGCAGTGCTTGCATTATCATTTTGAAAACTTGACATTATATATACATGTGTTACAAAATGGAGATTCTCTGGGAAATTTCCAGCCAGAAGGTCAAAGGTCAAAGGTTAAGGGTCAATGGCCAGGTTTAAATGCCAAAAAAATTCCATTTTCTACTGTAATTACACTCTTTCTTCATACCTTGAAAATTACTAAATGCATAAACTTATAAAAGGGTCGGTCAGAAGTCAAGTAGAAATCCTCAATTCTCCAATACATGTACCTGCACTCTTAGACAATTATAGCAAACCTAGTTCAAGGAAAGTGAACATTCCAGATATTTCTGACAAACCTGTCATTCCAGTATTTTGCCAGTTATGTGAAACTGTCATCACACATTGTGAAGACATTGTACCATGCACCTATTGGGAGAATCATGCATTATGGCGGAGGCATCAGTCGCCATAGCGAAATTTCTAGTTTTTAATATGTATGTATTACGTATAACGTTCTATATGTATTATGTTTATAAAAGTATAGTATATATATATGAAGAGTTTGTTCGCAAAAACCGATAAGTCCTTATTTGCCAAGTGGAGATATTTGCGATTAAAGGTCAAGAAAAATAAACAGAATAATGACAAAATGTTTGCCTCTTTTTACCATAACTTCAAAAATGTACCTTTATATGTAATGACCAATATATCATTTAAAAGGTAGTATTTTGTACTTTATGACAGATACCGTACTTCAAAATCATCAAAAATGGACTTATCGGTTTTTGCGAACAAACTCTTCATATATATATATATATATTTATATATATATATATATATATATATATATATATATACATATATGTATGTTAACTATATTAACTTTTTTTTTCATCGCCCCTTTTCACGGAAACAGCCAGTACAGAGTTTACACCAACTGCAGAGTTCCCAGTTGTTGGTAAGTTTGAAACTGAGACTAAGGTCCATTCTCTTCTTACCGTATCCACGTATATGTTATAACTCCCACTTTACACATTTGTACAAAATCATAAGTATGGTATGTTTCTGTCTTGATGTTACACTCAGAAAAAAAAAAATATATATATATATATATTCCATAGATTGTGATAAAGAATCACTTTTATACATCATACTAATGGTAAATATATTAAATGTTAATAAAGTGGAACTTCATACATCAGTGAACACTTTCGTTTAGTCCCCCAAGGCACAAAAGACAAAATGCAATTATTAACATGTTGTCATTCACGTGGAAATGCCCTCCTAGATAACTGTGATAAGAAAAGACCAGCATAACACAATGACAGACATAAGTGAAATAGCACAAATAAGTTTTCGTTCTGTTTATCTCTTTACAACATCAAACAAAATCAAAGTGCGAAATTGAAAAGGGAAAAAAAAGCATTTTCTTGTCAACACAAAAATCGAATTATATTCGGAGTCAGGGCAAAAAGATGATAAAGTGAGCAGAATACCTTCATTGTATTATCTTATATGATTATTTCAGAATTCATGAGACAAATTAAAGGACCAAATATTATATACAGTTTTATAAATTTGACAAAATCAATTCAACTTGCTACAATTTTTGTTCATACTGGTGCCTCCCCCACTAACTTTGAAATCCCATCTTACAGAAGATTCTTTATTTCCCTCCATTACTTTAGCCTTATAGGGGATGGCTACTAACTGAGCAGTGGGAATCAATGGAATTGCTGGGGGATGATTGTTCCAATTATTGTGGGATTCATTTAAGAGTACATTGTATATCTATTGTGGTTTTTGAAAATTATTTGCTTCAGAATGGTCTCATATTCAAGTAATGTGCAGTTTAATGTTTCCAGGTTAGAATGCCTGTACAGTGACGGACGGGGCATTAAACTGCACATTACTTCAATATGAGATTGTTGTGAAGCAAATAAATTTTCACACAACAATAGATATATAAAATACTCTTAAATGAATCCCACAAGGATTGGAACAACCACCCCCCCCCCCCCATTGCATTCCCACTGATTCTCACTGATCAGTTACTAGCCATCCCCTTAAAATGATTTTGGAGGCTTTGAAGGTATTATAGATATCATAGGTGTGGTGTTTGGTTGTTGTTTTTTTTTTTTTACTTCGTTTATGTTTATTTATTTTTCCATGCGTATTTCTTTCCATTAAATCTTGTTCCATAAAAGAGCACTTACGCAGTGCACAAATGAATAACAACCTGTTCATTTTTGCCAACCTTACTTTTTTGCCTTCGAAGACAAAAAAGAAGGTGTTCACTTATGCATTTAATTTCCCTTTTTTCTTGACCTACCGGGTTGATAGTCATCAAATTATCTTTCATATGGTACATAATACGTTAACTCTTAGCCAAACATTCCATGAGAAATATTAACTTGAAAAAAGTGTTTATGTTCTTGTTCTTTTCTTTTTTTTTCGAGTGTAATCCGACATGCAAAAACTGTCGCGTCAGACGCTTAGAAAGCATCATGGTATCGTGTTACGCATGATGTATAATGTAATAGGAGAGAAAATTAACTGGTAACTTACTGCGCTTCTAATAACGTACGCTATGCCAATGTCTATCTTTGAGGACCATCAAAACGTGTTAAAATTACAATATATATGTATATATATATATATATGTGTGTGTGTGTGTGTGTATGAAGAATGTTCAGTCAAAAGGCTCTAAATCCATTCAAAACTCATGGAATTAATTGCATTTTGAAATCAAGCTCTTCATAGATTGATATTATTTGGTTTGTATATCTTTGGTCAACTCCATGGATTTGTAAGTTTTATGTGACGCTGACAAAGTTAAAATTTTATGCCGTTTAAATTTGCACGTCTAAGGATTGATGTCAGCTTTATTTGTTGTTCTTTTTTTTACGAATATCTAAAGATAATTGTTTTTTCTTAATGCAATCTTGATGATTTTTTCTTAATTAGGAATCCCCAAGAGGAATGCTTCAGCGAACATTTCGACAGTTAATTCTCGATCTACTCCAGAGGAAATGCAAGCGTCTAAACTGCATAGTATGTATAATAATTGCCAGTTACCTTACTACGCAACAACGACAACAAAAATAAAGGAAGACTTTTTTCCAGGGATATTGTCCAAGCAACAGTTCTTAGTTGTTAAACAAACCACAGCTGCTGATGTGGACATTGCTTTACATTACACACACGTATATATACTATATGTGACTCTGCACCACAAAACACACAAAAAGTCGCCAGACATGGATATTTAGTTAAGAGCAGATTCTGAAAAAAAAAAAAACATACTCTAAGCTTTAAAATGATGTATAACTCAATTCAAATGGATTCTCCTTACCTATATAAATATTGGAAAGAAAGCACACACTCAGGAAAAGTGTGAACTGAGAAAAGAGGCTCTGAAGTACAGTGTGTATTCAAGCGCTTAATCTTTACCAAACCGTGCTGGCTTTGCGATGAATGGGACAAAAAACAGGAAGTAAACCACCAGAGTAACAACAATGAAGGGATTATCAAATTGAACTGAAATTGAGCATGCCTCATTAACACACTCTGTCCATAATTAATGCCAACTTTTAAAGCAGTAGCATCATCTCTTCAAAAATTATTAGAGTTGAAAGTGAAGAGTGTGTACAAGGTTTTTCAAAAATGAAAATTTGACTCTAAAGACACATGTAATCACAGTATTCTACACAAAAATGATCGAGATAAACTGCTTTAAAACTCATTTTCCTGCCAGTTTTATGACCCCAAATGTAAGCATAAGGTAGGAGAAGACTTGTTCCTTCAGAAAATATGAAAAAGTCAAGATCGGCTAGTTTGACCCATTTCTCCTATTTTCAGTCCTCACGCAAAATCAGTGTGTGCGACTTTATGTTCGTTTTGTGGTGCGCGGTCACATATATGACCCTGCATCAGAAAACCAACAAAGAGTGGGCAGACATGGATTTTCAGTTAAGGATAGATTCTGAAAGAGCAGATTCTAAGCTATAAAATTATGTACAACTCAATTCAAATGGACTTCCCTAACCTATGTAAATACTGTAAAGAATACACACACTGGAAAAAATTGAAATGATAACAGAGGCTCTGAATTACCTGGTTCAATCTAGCGTTTAATGTTTACCTAGCCGTGCGAGCTGTCAATGAAAAGGACAAAACACACAATGTAAAATACCACAGCAACAGCAATGGGATGCTTATCAGATTAAGCTGAAATTGAGCAGGTCCTATTGACACATTCTGTTCATGCTTCAAAGCAGTAACATTATTCTTTCAATCGTTATTAGACTTAAAAGTGAAGAGTGTACAAAGGTTTTCAAGAAATGAAGAGGGGCCTCTGAGACATACCTTATCATTTTACTCTCCCAAAAAAAGGGTAGTAGAAAACACACTTCCCCGTTCATGTTAAGATACCAAACTACAGAAAAATGTAGAACTGAAGGATGGCTCTTTTAGAAAACATGAAACGCTCAAGATTTACTTGGTTAACCTATTTCACCTTTTCTGAGTCCTCACGTAAAGTCAAGGGTGCGACTTTTTGTTCGTTTTGTGATGCATGG
Source organism: Diadema setosum (assembly GCA_033980235.1). Classification (NCBI taxonomy): domain Eukaryota; kingdom Metazoa; phylum Echinodermata; class Echinoidea; order Diadematoida; family Diadematidae; genus Diadema; species Diadema setosum. The sequence continues at coordinate 30,244,169 of CM067070.1, forward strand.
TCACACACACACACACACGTTTATATATGTGACTCTGCACCTCAAAACAAACAAAAAGTCGCCAGACATGAATTTTTAGTTAAGACCATATTCTGAAAGAGCAGACTTTAAGCTTTAAAATGATGTATAACGCAAATCAAATGGACTCTCCTAACCTATCTAAATATTGGAAAGAAAGCACAAACTCAGGAAAAGTGTGAACTGAGAAAAGAGGCTCTGAAGAACAGTGTCCATTCAAGCGCTTAATCTTTACCAAACCGTGCTGGCTGTGCGATGATTGGGACAAAAAACTGGAAGTAAACCACCAGAGTAACAACAATGAAGAGATTATCAGATTAAACTGAAATTAAGCAACCTCATTAACACATTCTGTCCATAATAAATGCCAACTTTCAAAGCAGTAGCACTATCTTTCCAAAAGTTATTAGAGTTGAAAGTGAAGAGTGTGGATAAGGTTTTTTCAGAAATGAAAAAAGGGATTCTAAAGACACACATAATCACACTATTCTACCAAAAAATGTTCGAGATAAACTGCTAAAAAAACACTTTCCTGCCCGTTTTATGATACCAAATTTTAACATAATGTAAAAGAAGACCCGCTCTTTCAGAAAATATGAAAATGTCAATTTCGGCTAGGTTGACCCATTTCACTTATTTTCAGTCCTCACGCAAAGTCAGTGTGTGCGACTTTATGTTCGTTTTGAGGTGCACAGTCATATATATATATATATTATATATATATATATATATATATATATATATATATATATATATATATATATATATATTTGAAGAGTTACTTTGTTCGTAAAAACCGATAAGTCCATTTTTAAGAGATTTTGAAGTACGGACTCTGTCATAAAGTGCAAAATAATACCTTTTTAAATGATATATGGGTCACTACATATAAAGGTACGTTTTTTAAGTTACGGTCAAAAGAAGAAAAATTATCTTATTATTCTCTTTATTTTTCGTGACCTTTAATCGCAAATATCTCAATTTGGCAAATATGGACTTATCCGTTTTTGCTTGACCACACTCTATCAGTAGTTTCTGTCCATGATTAATGCCATCTGTCAAAGCAGTATCATTTCAAAACTTATAGGAGTTGAAAATGAAGAGTGTGCAAAGGATTTTCAAGTATTGACAAGGGGATACGAAGACATACCTGATCACACCCCACTATTCTACCAGGAAAAAAAAAAAGGTTCTGAAAACACATTTCCTTTATCTTTGATGAGTACAACCTTATAAATACTGTAGGAGAAGAAAAGCTCTTTTAGATATATGACAGACTAAATATTGACCTTATCAACCCGTTTCGGAATTGTTCGTTGTTTGTTTGTTTTTTTTTTGTTGTTTTTTTTTCTTTTAGTTTCCTAGCGTAAAATCATGAGGTGCGAATTTTTGTTGGTTTTGTGATGCATGGTCAAATATGATTACGCGATCGTACATTACAAAACCAACAAGTCGCACGCCTTACCTTTACACGAGGACTGAAAATACGCAAAGTGGTTCAACCTTATCAATGTTCACTTTTCTCTTTTCATTTTTCTGTATTAAAAGGCAATTTTAATCATGGTCAAAATGCTTTGATAATGCATGTTTAATTTCAGCTTAATCTGGCAACTCTTTCATTGATGCGGCTTCGGTAGTTCATATCCTGTTTTTTTTTTCCCCATTACTCGCATTGATAGCTGGACTGGGTAGAGACTGAGTTCTACATCGTTTAAAGATTAGAGTCTGCCCTTTTAGAACTTGCCCTTAACTAAACACCCATGTCTGGTGACTTTTTTGTGGATTTTGTGTAGCAAGGACGCTCAAGTCTTGAGTATGGAGAGAGTGGGAAATTATGTTTTTCTTTTCGTTTATGGCGACATTTTCGTTGTTTTCTGGTAAAAGGGTCAGGTGTATATTATCAGATTTGTGTGTGTGTGTGTGTGTATGTGTGTGTGCGTCTGTGTGTGCACTGCGTTGGGGGCTTTCAAGTATTCGTGTCCAAAGTTGATGTAATAAATCATTCGATGTCACGTTAATTTTGTAATTCCCCTTTACCCATGCTTTTCCATGGTAACAGCAGTTACAGAGTTTACCCCAACCGCGGAGTGCCCAACTGACGGTAAGTTCAAGATAGGATTTGGGATTATCATCTTCTTGATATTGCATCCCTTTTATGTATTATCTTTTTTGTGACGTTTATATAAAAAAAGAAAAATATATATGCATACATATATTTATATATATATATATACGTGACCCGCTACAACAAAATGATCCTAAAGTCGGGCAAGGTCGATTATTTGAAAATTGCACGACACAAATCCCTGATCTTTCTGCTTTAAATTGATATGTAACACATCATATAAAAATAATTGGCTGCGGAGATATCGATGTTTAAAAGAGAGCATGTCGATACGTCTGGGAAATCACTGTTTCAAGAAAAGCGCCCTAAAAGTTCTCCTTGCGACGCAATCACGATCAAAGGACACGAAAGTCAGTTTTCACCTCCGAACAATAGAAGGTAAGCCCTAGCAACCCCCGAAATGCTCATTCAAACACAGCGTCGGCGGTCTCCTCACCGACCAATCAGTGACCAGGATGGCAGGAGAAGCGGCTGGGCATAGCGCACCCCGCCAGCACGCACCAGTCGCCTGGGCAGTGTGCGAACTTCACGCTTCGGTTAGCGGCAAGCAGCAAACTGACCAATGAGATCACTCTGGTCGTTGTTAGGGGCGGAGCATATGTGTGGCGCTCACTCCAAATGTTCGAACCAGTTTCTGCTTCATTGATACGCCAAAAAAAAAAAACATGGCCCAGAAAAACGCTATTTTTTGGTCTTTCCTTTCATCATATTGCTTCAAAATTTCGACAGATGATAGAAGACATCTCAGACTCTAATGATATGTCAAATCAGAAAATCGTAAGTTTTGACCAATTTTGATGCTCTGACTTCAAACTCGATTTTCACGGCTTCGACCGTGCGCGACTTTAGGACCATTTTGTTGTAGCGGGTCACATATTGTGTTTAACGCTTTAGAAAGTGTATATTTCATCGTATTTTGTTTGGTCACTTATCAGGAGAAGGAAAATAAAGTTCTGACATTTTGATAATGTTATTACATGTAATTCACCACCGTTTCCTTTTCATGACCATTATGAATCCTCCAAATTCTTCTTTCTGTCTTTCTTTTTCTGTGCATTTTAAAACAAAGAAACATTAATTTAGGCCACTGAAGCAGGCACCCTTGTCTTCATTTTGGGAACCTGGTAAACCAGGTTCCAGTATATCAGTTGCTCCCACGGGAACCTGGTAAACCAGGTTTCCGTAAGGATCGGGTTAAGGAGGGTTTGTACATTTTGGTTAACTCACTAGAATACGAGTTTCCGGTGTTTCAGGCGCATATGCTCCCTGTTTCAATCACTCTAGATGCCCATTTACGTATGTATGTGAGAGTTCATTTATGTGTGTGTGTTTTTTTCCTATCATTAAGGTAATGAAAGAAAATTAAAACATAACAAAAATATTTGTAAGTCAGCTGTAACTTCTGCATGTGAAATGTCCATCATTTATGTATGTGCTAGTGGGCTATCAAATGTACGTTTGCCAATATTCGCACTTAAATCGTTGCTGAAAAGATCAACTTGTATGAAAAGAAAAGAAAAGGTACCAGACAACTTTTTACTAGTTTATGTGATGAATTATTCCATTTGCAGACCAACTAGAACAATTAATAGCCAAATGATCTCTTGTCGTTGTTTTTTCCTGTCTTACCTGACCAAAAAATAAAGCATCAATATGTGAAGACTTTGTTCGCAAGAACCGATACCTCCATTTTCCATGAAAGCCAGTAGACATATACCGTGATTTGAGGAATTGTGGGACCAATCTGAAGATATATGGAGACCTGAATATAAGAACGGCCCAAGTCCAATTCTTGGCCAAATTCAGTTTGACATGGGAAATTGTAGCTTATGCATGAACTCATCTTGTGTATAAATGATAAATCCTAATTACCCCGAAAGTGCCTGAAATCATTGTGTGAAATCTCAAATGAATGCAAGAACGACCCAAGTCCAGGCCAAGTCATTCTTACATTCATATTATAGCGCCCTCCCTCATCACTTCTCTCATCTCATATAGCAGCCTATCCTGTATATGATTCAAAGATCGACCCAAATCCATCACACAAAATGGTCTCTCAACAATTAATGAAAATGTTAATTGTCATAACAATATTAATATTCTGACCTTCCTATCACAGTTAAATTGAATACTACTGGACAAATAAAAAAAAAAGAATGCATTTTTTTTTCTTTTTTTAAGTTTACTCGAAATGACCTTCCATGGATTTGGGTCGTTCTTATATTCAGATACCATATGTTTATAACAAAACGCAATATTACTAGGATTTTTTTCAGTCCAAAATCAGTGTTTGCGGCACAAAAAAAAAAAAAAAAAAAAACACGAGAAGTCCACATTTTTTTTCAAAAGCATATAAGTCCACATTAGCTTGACGTATATGTGTCAGGTGATTTCATTGATTATGCTCTGTCAAGCATGTGCAGTAGCTATGTAGGACTACAAACACGCACGATACGGACTCAAAAAAAAAAAAAAAAAAAAAAAAAAAAACATGCAGGCTGCAGCACCAGCGTAGCGACTACTGCGTGCTGATCTAAATAATCCTGTATGACAGTTGGCTTCTAGAGATTACCCAGCTTTCTTCCAACCCGGAACGAAAACTGGAGTGCAAGAAATGAACTGTACCGTTGTCAAGGCAACGCGATTTCCAAACATTTAAAACATGATGTCATGCTTCCCTTGTTCCAAAGAACAGCATATGTGCCGAATTGCATGAATACTGCTGCAAAACATGAGGAAATACTTGATCCAAATATTTTGTCATGGTATTTACGTTATATTTGGTTACCATAGCAACGCAGTTTCCAATACATTCAAAAACGTATTCACCACCAACAATGACCCCACCAATGAGTGTGTACCAAAGTTCGTGAGCATTTTGATTGAGAAAATGGGGAAATTCGGCAAACCACAATATTTTCCAGATTTATTGTCATTATGTGCTCGCTACGGATATGATTATTACCATAATGTCTTGTTATCATGACAACGCAGTCTCCAACACAAAATGTCTTTCACATCTTCATCCCAACACGAATATTTTCGTGCCAAGCTTCGTAAGCATTTTGCTTGAAAAACGAGGAACTTTCTGACACCTAATATTTTCCCTATCAGTCGCCGCAATATGCTGTTACACTGGCAACGCAGCTTTTGAACCATGAAATAATGTGACTTGTATACCTTCCACGAACCCGAACGAGTTTCGCGAAAAAAAAAAGAACATTATGTTCACTGGGCCCAAGTATCAGAACGAACTCCCTACGTAACTTATAAGTTGTACCACTGTAACTTCATTCAAACGAAAATTGAAGCAACATCTTCTTTCCAGCTACATTGTACAGCATGCATAGTGTATCGTATTTGTTGCTCTTTATTTTACCCCTTGTGTATCCCTTATTAGTAGTCCGTCGGGATCCTAACCATGAACACTGTTTTTAATCAGTCTGCCTGTTGCGCTCTTCATGTACCTATTTCTCCATTCGATTATCGAAATTCTCGCGCGTGACAGCTGTCGGTTACCATGGTCATACGGCCTGCATGGTTTTAGAACCCATGCTATTGCCCTAGGACATGGTATTGTTTACATTCATTAATCCACCTTCTACTTATGTATTTATGCCATATTGTTACGCCATTTTCTATATTTCACACCCCTTAAATCTCTGCAATCCCAGTTGTTGTTCTACCAATGTTCATACTTGTAGTACAAGTAGTTTATATTGCTGCAACATGTGACTTTTCTGTATTTCATTTATTAACACGTATTTAATTGGATCTTTTGTTTTGTTTGCTTTAATCGGTTTTAATTGGTCTTAAAAACATCTGTATTTTAAACTCCCCCTAATCCGATTTATCACGGGACGTGCGTCTTTACAAGCTTATGCTTTTACGCAGACCCCACAATATTTTTCGCATCATGACCACAGTTCAATTCGCATGTACACAGACCTTGTGGCTGTACCAAATCAACTTTTTGTACATTCAGATGAAGTCTCTTGTAATTCATGTTTTGTATAATTTTCGTATTCATATACTTTATTGTGATATATTTGAGATATATGAAAATAAATTCAAATGAAATGAAAAATAAAAAATTACCGAAGGCCAATGTGCCCCTAATTTCACGATCATCGCGCGAACAATGCTGAAGTACCTCGATTACCAGAAGCTCTTCAGTGATTTCTGGCCATAATATACCGTCACCATGGCAACGCAGTTTCCAATACATTCGACAAAATATAATGTTTTGCACATCTCCATCTCAAAACCAATGTGTGTGTGTGCTAAACTCCATGAGCATTGCTTAAAACTTGAGAAGACTTGCAACGCACCGGTTTTATACTGCACTCTTATTTCTGCCGAGTCAAAATTTAAACTCTGAATCCGAGTCAAAAAAAAAATTTCACTCCGATCTGTGTAAATTTAACACCAACCGTGTACTTCTGACTCAAATCCGAGTTATCATTTTGGTTATCGGATTTTTTACACCTGCGCAGAATCACATCAGAAATGCGGTAGCTTGTACCTTTTGTACGTAGCCCTGGGCTACATGCTATACGTTAGAACCAATCTACAATAGATGTGAACCTACCTAGCTACACCTCAACTGTACATGCATAAGATACACATACGATCTTGATTGCTAATTCGAGCTACCGTACGGCCGCCTACGTCTACGCCATTACCAGTCAATGTGTCCGTGTCTAAAGTTCATTTTGCCCTAAATAAAACTGACTGTTTAGACCATGTCTCAGGCAATTATTTATGTGAGTGTTGTGAATGAGGTAGGTACTCGCCGATGAAAACTCCAATGTATTTCTCCACTCCGCATTCCTCTAGAAAAGTGCACACCAATTTGTCAATGTCATTTTGCTGGAATAGATTGCACCTAACTGACCCCATTTCCGAGTCAAATTTGATACTTTCCGAGTTAATTTGACGCCACAGAAATGACTCGGAAAGTGACTCGGAATCCAAGTGAAATCATTTGACTCGGATGGAGCTGACTCCCATTTGGCGCCATTTCCGAGTCACATTTTACACTTTCCGAGTTATTTTTGACGCCGCAGAAATAAGAGTGTGCGCGCGACGGACTTATCGGCCTTTGTAACAAAACGAAAAGTGGACTTATCGGTTTTACCGCAAAACACCTTGAAGAGCACAACATTTCAGAATTTTCCCTTTTTGTAGATTTATAACAAATCATACCTTCTATTACGTAGGTAACCGACACTCATATGTGATCCCTGTAATATTCACGTACTACGCCAATAGAGTGTAACGGCAAATCGTGACTTAAAAGAATTTAGCGTAATAGACTTATCGGTTTTTGCGAAGAAACTCTTCATGTCTTTAGTCAAATATGCACCCTATCTTCACTACTTTAAAAAAATCCCAGAATCATAGATATAGTAACATGAACAATTGAACAAAATCTTAAATATTACCACTATAACATAACAATTTATATGACACCGAGGTTGCGGTGTTTGATGCTTTTGGTTTGACGATGTCTCAAACAATTAAGATAATCACAAATATCTTACCGCCCATACAGAGGCCCTTATTCTAGTCAAGAAAGTTTGCCTACTGATGACGTCTCCTTTACCTGTTATTAAAAATACGATACCGACTCTTATGACAGTACGTACGCGAAATATTTATATTTCTTTTAACACAGTCTTAGTGCCCGTCTATGTTAAACATTTTCATGACGACTTTATCAATTTCTTATGATTTTGTTTGAACAAGTGGGGAAATAGAACAAAATAGAACTGAGTTGAAATTACATGTCATATGAACTGACTTTGTGGAATTGGTTGGGTGGGGTACAGGTTGCAGCCGCACATATCATAATAACTCGCTTTCCTTGTTCTCATATTCTAAACAATCATTGTATATACATATAAATATCACTATATAAAAGTACAATATATCCGTTCATATATCTTTTGGGATCTTCATGTAATAATTGACCCCAATATGGCCCAATTCTCATCTTTCATGACCTGCACATGCTAATACACAATAGTAAAACTATTTTACTCCATAGATTCGTTTAAATGGCTATCCGGGGTATCCGTCACAGCCTTGGCCGCTTGCTGGGCCGTTTTGTCATATATGTACATTCGAAGGAGCTTCCATGTGACATCAGGGGTAAGTTCAATTGTTTAACCCTATTAAGCCCAAGCTATTTTGACCCTTCGCAGGCCCAAGGGGGGGGGGGGGGCACATAGTGCCCCCCTATATAACTTTTTTTTTATTATTTGATGTATCATCGTCATATTTGGCACGTGGGTAGAGTAACTCATACTCTACATGATCGTACATTTGAATTTTCACATGGTCACCCATGGAGGGCGGTATTTACCAAAATATAAAGAAATAGATAGGAAATATGCTAAAAACATGATTTTTCTGTATAATTTCTTTATCGCCATTATATATGTCTTATTATAGACCAATCATTTTCATATTTGCCACAAATGATAAGCAAGTGGAATTTCATTACTTACTTGTTATGGTTGAAATTTCTCAAGGTCACCACATGGGGGCGCTGTTCATATCAACATAGTGATACATTATGAGACCTGAGATGAAATGTTTGGGATGGGTACATGTATAGTTATGACATTTCATATTTGCATAATAGTGGAATTTTGAGATTGCAAATTGATAATATGATAAACTAATGATATGAGAGGCATAACTCGGGTGAAGGAATCAAAATAACTCAAAATATAAGGGCAATCTTTAGAAAATATCATTATTTTCAATTATCTCTATTATATCTATTGTTTTATGCCTTTGTCACATAAAAACAAAGGAAATAATAAGAAAAACTTTCCAGGACCATAATAACTTCGAGTTTTGTTCCCTCAACAAATTTCAGCCAAGAAACACCCATTTCATACACTGTAATGCTGTTAAATGAAATGGGAACAGAAAAATGATGCAAAATCTGACTGACATGGTTGTCAGTTTATAGTTGCCATTGCAACCAGCAACATCAAATATAGCTAAATTATATATCAAAATGTTTGTAATAAGATTTTAGGAAAAGTCACCAAATTTGGTTGAAATCGGATAAAGGGCGAAGGAGTGGCAAACGAAAATCTGGTAGGGGGGCACAATGTGCCCCCCCCCCCCCTTGGGCTTTATAGGGTAAGGAAAGAATAAATGTCCCTGCCCCCTTAATTTTAATTTGCTTGATGTCATTGACATAACCCTTGTCCAAAAAAAGAAAAAGAAAAAGAAAACACTTAATGAATAGGGGATTTTATTTTCCTTTCAAACCTCACCACCCCTCCGTCCCATAGTTTCTTGCTTTTCTTTCTTTTTTCAGTCAGAAACGTCCAATGTATAGCTTTGTTAATAATCGGAGGAATACTCGTTTTCCGGTTATAAATGAAACTTAAAAAAAATAATGATTTTTTTTTTTGGTTCAGTTTAAGCTGATAATCAATTAGAAATATATAAATAGGAAGAATTGAGTATACCTAAACCGGTTACACATGTAACCCTACATCACTAGACCAACAAATGTCGCAAAACTTGAGTTTTCTATTACGGGCAGATACTAACAGAGCAGAATCTAAGCTTTAAAACGATATATAACTCAGTTCATATGGATGCTCCCAACCTATCCAGATATCTGAACGAAAGCACACACTCTGGAGTGTGAACTGAGAAAAGAGGTTCTGAAGTACGGGGCCTAAACAGGCACCTAATCTTAACCAAGCCGTGCTAGCTGTGCAATAAATGGGACAAAAAAAAAAATGACGTAAACCACTGGAGCAACAACACTGAGGAGATAATTAGGTCAAGGTTAAATTGAGCATGCTTTGTTGAAAAAAAAAACATAATCTTTCCATGATTGATGCAAGCTTTCAGAGCAGTGTCATCATCCTAAAGTTATTTGAGTTTAATTGAAGAGTGTATATGTGACCGTGCATCACAACACGAACAAAAAGTCGCACCTCTTGATTTAACATAAGGAATGAAAAAAAAAAAAAAAACAGGCCAAATTAGTCAATATTGAGTTGTTTTTCTATATCTTCTGAAAGAAGTACCCTTCTTCTACATTGTTTTTAAATTTGGGATCACAAAATGAATGAGAAAGTGCATTTTCAGCAAGTTTTCTATAACTCTTTTTTTTTTTTTTAGAGTAGTGAGATCAGCTATGTCTTAGAAGCTCCTTTTCATTTCTTGATAACCCTTTCCGCCCTCTTCATCTTCAAGTCTGATAACTTTTGAAGAGATAAGGCTACCGCTTTGAATGTTGGCATTAATCATGGACAGAATGTGTTTATAGAGCATGCTCAATTTCAATTTAATAAGATAATCCTGTCATTGTTGTTGCTCCAGTGGTTAACATCCTGTTTTTGTTCCAGTCTTCGCACAGCTAGCACGGTTTAGTAAAGATTAAATACTTGAATAGTCAGATAGACCCTGTGCTTAAGAGCATCTTTTCCCGGTTCACACTTTTCCAGAATGGGTGCATTCTTTCCAATTGGTTAGAAGAGTCCATTTGAATTGAGTTATACATCATTTTAAAGTTGAAAGTATGCTCTTTGAGAATCTGCCCTTAACAAAAAATCCATGTCTGGGGACTTTTTGTTTGTTTTGTATTGTAGGGTCACATAAAGGGTTGAATGAAATGAAAAGGGGACTCTATAAAGACACACGTAATCAAACGTTTCTGAGAAAAAAAAAAAACAGGGGGTTGAGAAAAAACAAAGTGCTAAAAACGCAAATTCTTGTTCGTTTTCTGATCCGACACATTTCCAGAATGCAGAAGAAGACTTGCTCGTTTATAAAAAAAGAAAAAAAAAATCTATTTTGAGTAGGTTGACGTATTTCACCTCTTTTGAGTCCTAACACAAAATGAGTGCGTGCGACTATTCGTTGGTTTTGTTATGCACAGTGATATATCATCGAATATTCGTATTTATGCAGACAATTGCATTTTGCACAGACGTATCAATTCATTTACAGACTGTAATAATTCACAAGAAAATTTTAATTATTTGGATATTTGGTCAAAGATATGGCATCTTCATTTTACTGTTAACTATGTATAACAGGTAATGAGAATATCATGGCAAAAACAATTTTTGATAATGATTACATTTTATAAGGAAAGAAATTATCTGTGACATAGTCAGAAAAAAAAAATGGTGTAATCATAAATGAAACACTCAACTGGATTAACCATTGCAATGAAACGTAATTAAAATGTAGTGAACTAATTGGTGTTATAAAAACAATTTTGTTTATAATTATTGTCGTTCACATGTTTAAACCACTAAGTTCAATTCACTTATATGTCCATGTTTATAATATTGTGCTGCTACTTGCGACCCGTACGGGTTATCTCACATTAACGTACTTGAGCGTGTTCAGAAGAAGTTAATACGACTGTTTTTGTTTGTTTGTTTGTTTGTTTTTTTTTTGCGTGTTTCTTGTTGTAACTGGTAAACAAGTTATGGCACGTTGTGGCATAAATATCTATCTTTATATATATATATATATATATATATATATATATATATATATATATATATATATATATTTACATATATATATATATATATGCATGCATATATATATATATATATATATATATATATATGTGTGTGTGTATTATATACACACATACATATGTGTGTGTCTGTGTGTGGATGTTACCGTGTATGAATAAACAAACAAAAAAATCACTTGATATGGATCTTTAGTTATTGGCAAATTGTAAAAGAGCCGATTCTAAACTTTAAAATGGAACTTTAAATGTAATTTTAAAACTCTAAACTCTAAATATTGGAAACAGAGAAGACACTCTGGAAAAGTGTGAACCGAGAAAAGAGGCTCGGGGGTACATGGTTTATTCAAGCGCTTAATCTTCACCAAATCGTGTTAGCTGTGTGCTGAATGAGACACACACACACACACACACACACACACACACACACAAACACAGTGTGTAAACCACCGGAGCGACAACAATGAAGAGCTATTAGAGTAGACTAAAGTTAAACATGCTCTATTAACACATTCTGACCATGATTAATGCCAACTTTCAACGCAGAAGCGTTGACCCTTCAAAGGCAGACTTTGGTTTGCAAAGGGTTATCAAAAAAAAAAAGTGTAAAGGGGCCGCTAAGATATACCTGATCTCATTACTTTGTAAAAAGTTTGTAGAAAATATGAAAACACAATATTGGGCCGGATGCATGTAAACTAGCAATTGTTTGTGCTAGCCTTTTGCTTGAATCCGTACATATAAAAAAGAAAGGAAATTGCTTGCGATCGAAAGCTTTTACCAGCAAGTACAAGCAATTGCTTGCTGCCAGCAAGCAATTGAGACCAAGCATTTGCTTGAAAACGTATGCATAAAATAGTCTGTTGCCTGTTCTTGCTAGCAATTGCTTACGAGTTTCCAAGCTCTGTAAAATGAGCTTGAACTTTTTGCTTATTGGGTGGTCATTTTAAAGTATCATTTCCATGTTCATTAGAAAAGCCAAACTTGCGCAGGAATGGTATAAACCTACAAAAAATATCTCCCAAGTTGTGTATTAAACCTGTTCGTTTCAAAAACGGGAATGTCCAGTGCGGCCGTGATTTCGCAAAACAACATATCTGCATTTTGGTACTTTCGAGATATTCGCGATTTTAGATTTTGAAGCCACAAAGTACTAGAATTGTTCCCATTGCTCTCCAGTTGAATAATTTTCCAAGATACTTTTTCTAAATATGGCCTACATCATTCTTCTAGTATCTTGTTAAAATTTAAGTCAAAAAGATTTGTTTTTTTGTTCAAAATATCTAAGACTTTTTGTAGATACGTTGTTTTGCCAGATCATCCAAACTTCGGACCACGTGCGTGGTTAGGCAAAACAACATAAGCTGTTCTGCGCACAACGGCATTAGCATGGCAGAACAACGTATCTTACCTCGCACTGAGCAGTAGCAAGGCAGAACAACGTATGTGCAGCGTGCAGCTTCTCTGCGCATCATTCTCGGCAGGGAGTGCGATTTGGCAAAACAACATATCTGCGTTTTGGTACAGTAGCTGCGCTGCGGCTAAGACCGGTCGGGCAGCTGCATGCTGCAGTTAGGTTGTTTTGCCATGTCACACAACAAAGATGCGTTATTCTGCCAGAAAAACCGGAAGCTCAAATAAGATTCTGGGACAGAAACTGATTTGGCAGAACAACGTAAGTAAGTAAGTTTACGTCGCTGAAATTAAAATGCATTTTTTCTAAAAATTAATATCACTTTGAGAGCTGAATTTTGACATATGTTCAAAAATGGCTTAATTTATCTAAAAAGCCAAAAACCTGAAAAACCACAAATTTGCAGATACGTTGTTTGCCAAATCACGGCCGGGTGGATAGCAAGCAAAATGTGATGAGAAAAAAGTACAGTGGACTCCCGTAATAGCGAAGTCCTCGGGACCGACAGTTTTTTTTTTTTTTTTTTTTTTTACTTATACCAAAATTTCCTTATAAACGAACAAATAAACAATAAAAATCAAAGAGAGGATATTGCTGCGGTCTGAATATTTATTTCGTTGTAACCAGAATTTCGTTAAAACCGTGTTCGTTATAACGGGAGTGCAGTGTATCATATGTCTAAAGTCAGTGGAGAGCAAGAAGCAAGATGCGATCTGGAAAAGCCGGGCTACTATGAGCAGTGATTGGAATCAGCCAGTATTTGTGTGTGTGTTTGTGTGTGTGTGTGTGTGTGTGTGTGTGTGTGAATGTATTATGAGAATCATTTCAGAGCTCTTCAACTATGTCAGGAAATGTGTTCCAAACACACATGCTCTTTCCAATTCATGCTGTCACACCCGCCATCGTTCTTGTGTCCGCACAGGTGTGACATCCTTTTTGTTGAAAGCGCAAGCAATTATTATTTTTTACAGGACAAGCAAAAGGTAAATGCACAATCAAAAGGTTATGCACATGGATTTAAGCAATTGCTTGAGCTAGATTCTAACTAGACGAGCTTGTGTTTGTGCTTGAAGAAATAGCTTACAAGCGATAACGACTTTATTGCATTCGGCCAAATGACTTGGTTGACCCGTATAACTTGTTTTGTTTTGAGACCTCACGTATTCAAATCAAAATCTGTTTGTTAGTGCTACGATGCACTGTCATACATATGAAGAGTTTGTTTGCAAAAACCGATAAGTCCATATTTGCCAAAAGGAGATATTTGCGATTAAAGGTCAAGAAAAATAAAGAGAATAATAAGAAAACTTTTGTTTCTTTTGACCATAGCTTCAAAAATATACCTATATAGGTAGTGACCAAAATATCATTTAAAAGGTATCATTTTGTACTTTATGAGAGAGATCACACTTCAAAATCTTCAAAAATGGACTTATTGGTTTTTGCAAACAAACCCTTCATATATTAATTAGTAAAATGACGCACGTACTTCAGACTAATAACGTTTTACAAAAAGATAAATGATATGGGGAACACCGGATATCATAGAATTGCACGGGAGAACACAAATCGGTACAAATGACCATAATAAGAGAGTCAAGAATTGTCGACAATTGGAAAAAAAAAATATCACGGTCGCACATATGTCTTTTACATGTCAATTTACGACCTTTTTTACGTGTACTGGTACAGAAGAAAAAGCCGTCTTAAAGACGTCACTTTGACGAAACTAGACAAAGAAAAAAGAAGTCAGTTTCACGTCGTTCTTAAGCCGATATACATTAATAACTTTGTTAATTACAGGATCAAACAAAGGTGTGGGCATCTTTAGCTACAATCTTAAGCCCCCGTCACACTACAGCATATAAATCAGCGAATGCCTAGCGGATTGGCAAAATTTGGCAAAGTCCAGATACGCTCGAATCCGCTCGAATCCGCAAGCAAAACGTCGTTTTCGAACGTTCGCCTAACGAATGATGAGCATATGCTAACCGTGTTACGAGCGGATTAAGTAGCGAATGAAAGCGAATGCGTACAGTCCGTCCAGCGGATGCTGAGCGGAGAAAGCGAATGAGGAGCGAATGCCCAACATATGCAGAGCGATACTGCGGCAGTCACGTGACGGATCTCGACTGACGCACATTTTCCCAAATCATTTTGAGTAGTGACAGTGTCGAGTAACGTTGTGATTGTGAGAATGGCCCCCAAAAGAAGGAAGGAGAAGTCACCACCAAGTGCTGCTGATGTCATTACCCTCGACAGTCCTCAAGATTCCTGTGTTCCTTCTGATGATCACGTTGACGATGATGTGGGGAGTCCAACATCCTCCATTACGGTTCTAGGAACAGTACCCCCTGGAAAACCACCATCCGGATAACTACCACCCGGATAATTACCCCCCAGGACAATTCCCCCCTAGGGCAACTACCCCCCGGACAACTACCCTCCAAGGGCAATTACCCTCCAGGGTAATTACCCCCTAGGACAACTACCCCCCGGACAACTACCCTCCTAGGGCAATCACCCCCCAGGGCAATTCCCCCTTAGGAAAACTACCCCCTGGATAACTACCCCTCGGATAACTACCCCTGGATAACTACCCCCTCGGATAACTACCCCCTGGATAAGTACCCCCCGGAAAACTACCCCCTGGGTAACTACCCCCGGAGAACTACCCCCTGGATAACTACCCACCGGAGAACTACCCCCTGGATAACTACCCCCCGGAGAACTACCCCCTGGGTAACTACCCCCTGGGTAACTACCCCCAGGATAACTACCCCTCGGATAACTACCCCCCGGATAATTACCCCTCGGATAATTACCCCCCGGATAATCACCCCCCCCCCGGATAATTACCCTCCGGATAACTACCCCCCCCCCCCCCCCGATAATTACCACCAGGATAATTATCCCCAGGTTAATTACCCCTCCTCCGATAACTAGACCCCAGATAACTTCCACCCGATAACTACACCCTCCGATAACTTCCCGAGGATGATTACCCCGGATAAGCAAGCCTACAACTCCCCCTCCCCAATAACTATCAAGACGAAAATTACCCCCAGGACAGTGCACCACGCCAATTACCCCCTGGGTAACTACCTCCCGGGTCATTGCCCCCCCCCCCCCATCTTACCTTTAATAAAAAAAAATATCATTACTACAGGAAACGAAGTTCTTTGTATTATTTGCCAGGAATCACGGAGATGCCATACTGATACATCATTTTATGAAAACAACATCTTAAAGATTTACGATTTGTATCGTTTGCACTTAGGACAATTTATGTAAAAGCTTTATTTCTCCCTCTGTATTTTGACTCTATGTTCATAAAAAACGAAGCTGTCCCTTCATATCCTACCCGGTAATCCAGTAAATGTCAATGCCTTTAACCAAACTATTTTCGCTAAATCTGTATTTTCTTTTACTGTTCCGAAATTACGGATTTCTCTTGATAGTATAGTATAAAAGAAGTTTTAAGTTTGAATGCCTTTACCATTGAACTAAAGACATTTTGAAGAAATGTTACACTTCAGAATGAGTTAAACTTTTTGCAATATTTTTTTAACCACAATTGTCTATCGTTTACCACAACTCCATGTAACACTTCTTTATTTTGAGGAGCTTATATCTCATGCCTCACGTGCCCTGGTTTTGACCCATCATCTTCCTCTTCCCTCTCGCTTTTCTCTGTCCACCGTGGAGGTAGTCTATTCCTGTCATTCATAACTCACCTTTCCTCTTTCTCTCATTACAAAGGATTTATCTCGTGTGTGTTCATGTACAGTGCACTCCCGTTAAAACGAAATGCTCAGGACCGGCGTTTTTTTTTTTTCTTTTTTTTCGTTTTAACGAAATTTCGTTGTAACCGAACAAATATAATATGCAATGTATAACGAAAAGAAGGAAACCACGCATAAAAAAAAAAATTGTTTGTTGAATCCTCATCATACGCTGGAAAGCTATGTGAAATGGGAGAATACCTTTTTAATTTCGTTTAAATATTACATTTTAAAAAGAGCATAAAGTTGTTTGTGTTGTCACACATGTGTAGAAAATGACGGTGTAGGATTTGGTTACAGTTCGCTATTCCAAAGGTTCTTTTCTTACCAAAGTACGTTACTCCGAAGACTCCTTATTCCGAAGTTTCGCCATTCCCGGGATTCCGATGGTTTGTTTAAGTGAAGGTTCGCATTTCCGCAGAATCATTATTCCGAAAGTTCATAATTTGGATCAAAATAATATATTGTTCATTTTCCGAAGGTTCGTTAATCTGAAAATGAAATGAGGTTCGTCATTCTGAAGGTTTATAAATCAAAAAAACAAAAAGGTTCACTAGTCAGAAAGTCCGTTGTTCGAAAGGCTTTTTCATCCGAAAATGAAATAAGGTTCGTTATTCCGAAGAAATTTTGTTAATGAAAAAAAAATGAGAAAGGTTTGTTATTTCGAAGATTTATTTATCTTAAGACGATTATACAGATTGCAATTCTTAAGTTTTGTTAGTGTACTCTCCTTTTTCCACCATGGATTAACGATACTTTTTGTAATGTTCCGATTAACGAACGTTTTGAATTCCTGTCATTTTCGGACTAACGAACCGTATAAGAATAAGAATAAGGACCATATTTTATTATCGAATTAACAAACATTTGGAATAACGCCAAAATGTGCTTAATAACAAACCCTCTTTCATTTCCGAACTCACGGACATTTAGTTGTATCAGAATCTGTGTGTTTTGCATTAAAGGACTTCGCAACAATGAAACAAACCTTATCTGAATTCAAATTATTTTATTACAACAACGCAAGTTCCCCTCGGAAACAGTGCGTGATACACGGAGTGAACATTCAATGATGCGTTCGCTCATGCAGAGACGCTTTAATAATGCTTGTTCCGCTGCGCATTTTCGAATGCGATCCGCATTTCGTTATAACGGAGCTCATTTCTTTTGTTTTTCTTTGTCAGTGGCGCTCAGAAAAGACTTCGTGATAACGAAAATTTTGTTATAACCGTCTTCGTTATAAGCGAATTTTGTACCATAGACTTTAATGGCGATAATTTTGGGACCAGAAGTTTTGATTCGTTATAACGAAATTTCGTTATAACCGTGTTCGTTGTAACGGGAGTGCACTGTATCTTTATTTGTGTACTTCGTCTCTGTCTTAATTTGCTTTCTTTGCATTGTTTCATCAATTTTGTAACTATTTTACTGTTATGCCGTTAACGCTCATTTCAGAATTGCCCTACTGCATTATTGGGCATATTAACAACTATAGTATATCAAGGATGTGGGAAGAGATTGTCACCTCCTTGGTATGATCACTGCAGAACATTACCTCCCTTGACAATTACTCATTATTAAAATTAGGCTCCAAACAATCACCCCTCTTACAATAACTCTCCCCCAGAAAATTACGTCTCTCATTGTTATTTTCGAACACGTTAGCTATTTGAATTAAAAAAAAAAACATTTTTGCATATCGTCTGGTTTTGGTCGAGACCTAACTTCAGGTTTTAAACATCTTTTGGGTGAGAATATTTTCCAACTCAATAAACAAATCCACTCCTACCCTACAAGAAATGCCTCCAATATTCATCTTATAAATCCCAGAACTTGTTTAGCTAAAAAGTCAATCCGGCACACTGGCCCAGACGTATGGAACTCTTTACCATCTCAGTCCCGTGCAATTCGCACGATTGGTTCCTTTAAAAGATGTGTTAAACATATGCTTGTTGCTAAATATCAGTGACTTAATTAACATATCCAGAACATGAATTTTTTTTTTGTTGCTTGAAGCATCTTCATTCTATGTTGTACCCTGCCTTCTGTTGCAGGCATGTCATGGAATGTTTCTCTATTTTTATATACAGATGTAACTGGTCCGTACGTTGCTACACCCAGCCGTTACCTGGCAACAGGGTGTATGCACCTGCAATAGTGTTGTATTTGCACAGTGTGTTATTGTACAGTGAACGAGGAGTCTTTCTATTTCTCTCTCTCTCTCTCCTGTTCTTTCTCACCATCTTTCACTATCGCTGTCCCCTTCTTCTTTGTTTTTCTTTCTTAGCATCACCTGCGCACATGTCTGTGTATGTTTTGTTGTGTAACTGTTTTTGTTGTGTAAAACTAGTTTGTCTTGTTGTAGTTAAGTAAACCGACAGCTGGTTGAAACTGTTTATTCATTTATCTGTGTATGAGGCCCCAATATCAAGCTCGGCTTACTGGGGATCCTCCTGTATGGTACCTTGACTTTTTGTTTATTATCATTATGCCTTCGCTCTTTGTCACTAAGATCTGATTACCTGTCATGTGCAAAATCAGCCATGAATTATTATGAATCATATGTTTATTTCTGAAAGTGATCAGAGTTGATTATATTGTGCCATACAGAAACAATAAAATGAAATGAAATGAAATGAAATAATTAGAAACCCCTTACGAAATATTAAAGAGCATGTTATTCCAAGAAGGATTCATTTTTTTGAGAAAAAAAAATACTCTTGAAATGGCCGGGATAAAACAAAGTAGCCCTATAATGTAAAAAGGATTCTGTCAACTACAACTCTCCCTAGATCTATTCAAAAAGAGGGTGCAGGACAAAAGACTTCGTTAACAACTAGGGTGTTTTGTAAAAAAAAATAAATAAATAAATAAAAAAATACCATTAAACTCGTAATATTTTACTCGTTCTAATGAGACTAACTTATATTTGAACTGGATTTCCTCTTAAAGTGTCGAGAACATTCAATTTGAAAACTAGCACAATTCTACTTGTATGTAAAACAAACTGTAATTTTACTCTCATGACAGATTAGGGCACCTTTTGATAAAAGTTGCCAGTTATGACATCTTGTTAGTATCTAATAATTTCAATAAAACCATGGGTTCTGCTTGATTGATAAGCTCGAGTCACTGACCTGTTACCATGGACCTGCTTTGATCGACCTACAACGATTGGTAATTGTGTGGAACTGACAGCTTGTCAGGACTGATAACTTTCATAAAACCGTGCCCGGATCCTATCAGAAATTATGGCTTTATATCGAAGAGTCCCTCGCTAATGTTAAGGGAATATGAATTGCAGTGAAATCAACTCTCCTTTTCTTATGTTTATCGTCTATCATGTGTTATAACGGTAGAAAATAAATGACAAGCCAAAAGAGTGATGACAGTGTAAGAGAAAGGTGCATCTTCTGATATGGTGTTATGAACTTATGGAAAATATACGACGGGTGGTAACTTTCGGGGGGCGGGGAGGGAGGGTTGTCCAGTAGGTAAGTATCAGGAGGGGGCGGGGGGGGGTTCGGGGTATTATTAATGGGGGGGGGGTAGTAATCCGGGTGGTAGTTATCCTGGGGGTAGTTATCCGGGGAGTAATTATCCGGGTGGTAGTTATCCGGGGGGTAGTTCTCCGGGGGGTAGTTACCCAGGGGGTAGTTCTCCGGGGGGTAGTTATCCAGGGGGTAGTTATCCGGGGGGTAGTTATCCAGGGGGTAGTTATCCGGGTGGTAGTTATCTGGGGGGTAGTTACCCAGGGGGTAGTTATCCGGGGGGTAGATGTCCTAGGGGTAATTGCCCTTGGGGGTAGTTGCCCTAGGAAGGTAGATGACCGGGTGGTAGTTTTCCTAGGGGGTAATGGCCCTGGAGGGTGATTGCCCTAGGAGGGTAGTTGTCCGGGGGGTAGTTGCCCTAAGGGGGAATAGACCTGGGGGGTAATTATCCGGGTGGTAGTTATCCGGAGGGTAGTTGCCCAGGGGGTAAGTGCCCGGATACGCTCCATTACGTCTGGTGCCTCCAACTGTTCCTAGCCTGGACCTTCAGAGAAAAAAAAAAGCCAGAGGCAAACGCCGGGACTTTAATATCCCGGAAGTTCGATGAGAAGCTGATTATACAACCCGAACTGCCCTCGTCTTCGGATCCAGGCCCTGGTCCACATCGTTCTTCGATGTTTTCCTCTCCTCCGTTTTCTCTTCTTGGATGTATTTGGCGATTGCCAGCTGGTTTAGGTCATACTCATGTTGATGAACAGCTAGAAGATATTGCATCTGAAATCTCTGAGCGTCCTCCGTTTCTGATGACCAACTGATAAATGCTACCTGTGCTGTCCAGATTTGCTGTGCGAATTCGGACGAACGGCGAACGAATGAGAAGCGAACGCAGAGCGACCACAACTTTCGATCAGCGGGCGCTAAGCGACCACAAAGCGTATTGTCATTCCGTTCGTCATCCGCTCAAGATTTTGGGCATGTCCAAAATCAAAATTTGTCTCCGGCGGATCTCTGCGAATCTCTGCGAAGAGCTAGCGGATACAGCGAACGCCAAGCGGGTCACGAACGATGAGCAACGGATGTGAGCGTATCTCCAAATTTTCGGATCCGCTGGGCATTCGTTGGCTAGATACGCTCTAGTGTGACGGGGGCTTTACGGATCTAGCCGTCTACTCCTAAAGTCCTAAATCCTATTCCTACACCTATGTCTACCACCTATCTATTCCTAGTTACTGGACTGTTGTATCACTTTTCCATATAAACGGGCAAAAGTTGTAATTCTTCGTGACATGGTTACTAAACTAGGCCACAGTTTTGTGAGAACCCAATAAGATATGAAAATATGTGTGGCGCTCCGACAAAATGAGTCATAAGTCGCACGGGGAGTTTTCCCGTAATGAGCCGAAAATGAAGGGGAAGCACTCCTCGGGTCGAAATTTTTTTATGACGGATTTTGATTCCTTTATGTTTTATCTGTTTGTACAGAAAATTTCATCGTGTGAAAATGAGTACAAGTGTCCCAAATCACCGCTTTTCTGAGACAATTTTTTTCGGTTACATTTTTTTTCGAACGCTCGCCTTTGCGTTGCGTTTCGCACCTATTGTTCTTGCCAGATCGAGACTCCGCCTCCGTTGCTAGGGTGTATGCTAATGAGGCATTGCTCTTGACCCCTTTGAAGACAAAACAAAGCATGGTGCGCGCGGCGGCGTCGGCGGCCAAGCGGCGAGGGCTATAGAATTACGCAATAATAGTGAGCTGACCAAGGCTATTGATTGCATGACCAGCGAGTTTCGTTTGATACATGCACTCCATTTCAATGAGTGGTGATTGACATGACGCCCAAATCGCACTGAAAAAAAAAAAATAATTCCAACGAACGATCACGCAAAATGTATGATACTTTATCTATGAGCTAATACAATGATCACATATCGAACTCGAAACCTTTTTATGCGTGTGTGTACTTTTACAACGGTTATTAATTGGCCTCATTAATGAATTTGTTCAAATATTCATAACTTTCGTTCCCTGGTACGTGACTTGCTGTTTAGAGTTCATCTCTGGAGATATAGTAGGGCCTAAGTTGTCAATTATTCTCGTTTTTATAAAGTCGACAATTTGTGTGATAATTCGCCAAATGTATGTAATGCGTACTATTATTTCCCTGGTTAATGAAACTTATTGCCTTATTTCTTATGATGGTTTGGGCCGTGACGGCATGGAGAGAAATCGGAAGACAAACATTATTAATGCCCAGATAGCTCGTGTTCCCTTTGGAGGATATTCTGACTCTAGTCATCTGTGTATTTTTTAGAAGTAGGACCTATTTGAGAAAGGGACAGAAAGCTGTGTCGCTACTCAAAAGTGTGCTTCTTCATTTTGTTTTGTTATTTAATCAGAATGTTTGTAATGATAGCTGATTGCCGTGTATTGCGTGTAGCTGACATGTGAGAGGTCAAGTCTGCAAAGAATTGGGTTGGCTAACAGCTTTGCCAAGTAGCAGCGCTAATTGCCCATTGAATTGCGTATTCTGAGGAATTTCGAATGAAAGAACTCGGACGGCAATGTTCACGCCTTGTATCCGAGTAAACCCCGCATCAACGAAGCTTTAAACAATGAAAGGTAAACTTCCTTGCTATCAAGGGGTGGATAATCACGCAACCAGTATTCTTTCTTCGCCATTGATAGCAGAATCAGTGACGGAATGGAGCAACAGTGTTGGAGGATCGGCATTATGTCTGCTAATTTGTAAAGGAATTTTTCAGTCTCCTTTTGTGTTCAGAACCACAGTCAGTGACGCTAACTTACTCTATCTCCTACAAGCTATCGTTACCATCTTAAAACGTGAATTTTATGAAAGGCTAAAAGTGATCACGGAATCAGTTCTTCCGCGTGACACATGCAGGCTTTTATAATAGCATACCAAGCTTAAATCGTGTACCTGTATAGAAAGGGCGGGGATACACACTTATCGCTATCATCCGGATTTGAGAGTGATACACTCTACTACTTTTCTTCATCTTTCCCCCGACAAAGACCATGGTAATTCAAAACAAACAAACAAAAAAACAAACAAACAAACATACAAACAAACAAACAAGCAGTTGATTTATATCAGAACGTAGAGATTTTTTGTGTTTCATGTATATATAGGTCATCTCTTGATGTATAGTAGGCATTTGTTGTCGTTTTTACAGCGTTTCCTAATAAATGCCTATAGCGAAAACCCAACAAAACTTCTATCAAGGAGGGAAGGGAACTTAAATTTAAATATCACATAGTTTACAGAAATCAGACATGTAAATAAGGCAATCATATACATCCGCACGGCCGATTGTAATCTCTTACTTTGATTATCAAACATGATCGCCTGCATTTACATGCTTTTTTCTAATTTCTTGAAGTTTGCCTGATTTTCTCTCTTTTTTTTTAACAATTGCTCGAAGCATTTAAAAATCGTAACACAGTCTGCTATCCCACAACATAATATTCCATTTGATTTGTCACTTATTGTTGGTCGGGTGACGCCAAATGTTGGAATCTCGAGCGATGATACACGGCATTTTGTTTGTTGGTTTTCGTCTCATCGCTCAAAAGAATTTTGACTACGATTACAAGACATAACTGATGGTTTACAGAAGTGATCATCAATTCAGTAAGGATATAGTCAAGTCATGAATTCACTTTACCCATCATGACTGTCTAATCGAACTACGACATTGTTTGGGTAACCGCGCCTTTTTATTCTCATAGTTCAAACTAATTCTTGACATAATCAAAACTAATAATTCTTTATTAAATTTCTCAAAATACTCAAAAGACGGCTTAAGTC
The DNA here is from genome assembly GCA_033980235.1 of Diadema setosum. Taxonomy (NCBI): domain Eukaryota; kingdom Metazoa; phylum Echinodermata; class Echinoidea; order Diadematoida; family Diadematidae; genus Diadema; species Diadema setosum. The sequence goes on from CM067070.1 coordinate 30,268,373, forward strand.
AAAACTTTCTACAAAGATTGCCTATACGGCAATCTTTACTAGCCTAAACAAGTTTTCTAGAGCTATCAGTTCCCCCTATACGTATGACAATGACTTCGATCGCGTTTTGAACTTGCATCGAACTACTTTCAAAACAGCTATTACCTTTGTAGTTCGATTAATAAACCAGCCTTTTGAATTCATAATCAACATTCGTAATCGTAACAATACAGTAACATAGTACTGCATGTCAATAAAAGTTGGAAAATGTAAATGCTATAATAGTAACGCAAAAAAAAAAAATGAGTAACGATTATCTTCATACATTGTAATTCCTAGTGATGTCGATACGAAAATGACACATGGTTTGGTTCAAGCAAATAAAAGTAACAAGGAATGGAATATACTTCTAATGATAGTACCACGCCGTACAATGCATTTCACTGTATTTTGTAACATTTGGTTACGTTACTGCGCGCTTTTCGTACGGAAAATAAAAGGCAGATTGGTGCTATTATCATGCTAACACGCAGCGCATTCAAAATTTTTTTTGAAATACACGTATACAATATAATGTTTTAGTATACGGTTTGAAACTTTGAATTTGCGAGTCCTTTATGAAATTATAAGCAGGGTTATTACATTATCAAGCAAAAATTAAAGTATTTAGGGATTCGGATTTGCGCAGGAGACTAACAGTGCTATAAATTATATGGCGATCGTTCGCAACAGAGACAATCCTCTTCAATAGATATACAATGTAATTCTGTTTTCATGAATTGAAAGAGAAACGAAAAGAAGTCAACTTTTTAACTTCATTTAGCTTTCTCACCAGTTGAACTTGATTTGATCTGCCATGCATGATATTGCTGTGTGCTCTATTAATTATATTAAATCATTTAGTAGGCGTGCTTGTTTTTTATGCAGAATATCACAGGTAAGTTTAATTCATTGAAGTTCATAATGTTTGTACATATGGCGTGTTCGTTGTTTTCTATTTTCATTTTTATAATATATCACGTGTCCATTATCTGATTCTGACCACAAAAATATGGCGACTGTTTAAATGCGGAGCATGTACTGGAAAACTGTAACGTCTCCTGCCAGTATAGACAAACTAATTTCTAGTCTATCCCCGCTTAAAATTGAAATGAAATTGAACAAAAAACAAAAAAAAAACAAAACGAAGTTCGACTTTCAGTAGATTTCAACCGTTTTGTATAGTGCCTGATTCATGTAATGGATACAATTCTTTAGCACATTGATAAGCAAGCACACAACTTTCGTGAATAGATGTGTCGTAATGATTGCATCTCATGGAAGAAAACTCGTCTCCTTGCCTGAATTTTAGCTTCTTCCTGTTCAAGCTCGCGTGAAAGAAATAGTTGAACATCAATCGCAGTCATTAAGAGAGGCACATCCTTAGAAATAAGCACAGGAGTACCGACACATACTACGAAATAAAAACGGGCCTTTTATCGCTATTGACAACGCATGACATTGAAATGCTTTTTTTTTTTCCTTTGGGGAGGGGGGTAATACAATTGATTATTCTGAAGGTTCGTTAATCACACAATGAAATATGGTTTGCTATTAGCTTAGGTTCGTTAACAAGAAATTAAATGCGGTTCCTTTCCGGTAGTTCCTTTACCCGAAAGTAATCAAGCAATCATTTTTTTTTTCTGATAAGGTTTGTGAATACAAAACGAAGTGCAGAAGGCCTAAGTATTAATTCCGAATACTTTTCAGTATTATCATTTATGATCCACTTCTCAAACGCAGAAAGATTGTAACTGCACATGTGATGTAAAAAAAAATAATTCCGCTTAAGCTACAAGTTAATTGTTTTTTATATGCTATGCTATTAGAAAAGTGACTGAGAATCATTGTAAACCCAACGTGAAGCTGTCAAGCCTACATCAACCTTTGCTTCTGATACGTATAATATGTGCAGCATTGGCAAGCGTGATAAGCGATAATTACTGTGCACGCAACGCCTGTAAAGGAAATGTGCCTTTAATATGGTGGGAATTCATGAATGTTACGGCTGTATACAGCTGCAGCAGAAAAGACGCGAAAGCAGTTTTTGATGCTCTGCAACATTACGACCATGTGCGTAATTTGAGGGTTTTAAATACACGCAAAGAACACGATCTCAAAAGACGACTATCGTTAATCAACTTCATTGACTTTTTCTACCGATGCTGTCTTTTGAACCCCCGCCTAGAATAGGTTCTCAGGTTCTATTTAATAGATATTGGTACTTGCTAAACGCATCCTCTTTAGTTTCCATTGACAACAACATGGGAGGAGAATGGAAGCGATGAACGCCCTCGCTAAAAGACGCTTCTCGTAAGACGCATTGCGTGCCCGCCTACAATAGGTTCTCAGGTTCTATTTAGGTATTGGTACTTGCTAAACGCATCCTCTTTAGTTTCCATTGACAACAACATGGGAGGAGAATGGAAGCGATCAACGACCTCGCTAAAAGACGCTTCTCGTAAGACGCATTGCGTGCCTTCTTTTCTTTCTACTGTTTCCTATTGTTTGTGAGTTAAAAACTTGCGGCAAACCACAACGCAGCCGACACGGCAACGCGTACCGACTCATTCATGCGGCGGCAGCGGCACGGACACAAACGCGCCGAAGTTTACATTCGGGCTGCCGTATTGGTCAGAATCGTTAATGATAGACCTGTCCTGCGATTGGTTGATTATCTTTCATACCCAAGCTATCGCCTTATACGGTAGTGCGTGCGATGGAGCGTAAACGCCGTCGCTAAGCAGGACAGTTGTATTGTTTCGTCCCGTGAAAGAAAGTTGTGAGCATGAACATAGCCTGAACTTTGAGAGCGATTTTCTCCGTTATTTAGAAAATCAACTGACATACCAAACGTGGTTAATATTCGTTTTTATGATCTATAGGGATGTCGAAATGAGTTGTATTACATATCAGTGTAAAGCTTAGAGTCTGTAGAATTCACTTATAGGCATAACTACGATTTCATTTTTTGCGACTTTTGACTCATTCCGACGGAGCGCCACACATATGTCTCCATAACACAAGATTGGTGACAATTTCTGACATAGTTTGACGTTTAAACCCATGCAGCATAAATAATGTGATTATTAATGTTTTTCCTCATTTGTATTCGTTTTTGCATATTACATTCAATCTAATGAATATTCATGATCCATACAGCAACGATTCGTATGACGTCGTTATAACGTCGTTGTGACGTCGTTACGACGAGTTAACAGCATTACGCGGCCGTTCCGCGGTAAAAGGGTCTATCTTGAGAAATGTTACTCCGGAGAAAAACGGGTTTAAAGTTTGGTGTATTTGTATGTCTGCCTCTTGTGTTTGTAAAGAGAATGACTTGTGACTGTTATGTATTATGAAAATATATACATAAAAGAAACGTTTTAGAAAATTTCACCTTAAATGCTTATCTTAGTCCAGTGTTATTACAAACTTTATACAAATAGACCGTTTTACCATGTAACTGCTATCGAAATCACTGACGGTAAAAATCGGCTATCTTGAAGATAGACCCTTTTACCATGTAAAACGAACGTCAAATGCCACTGTGCTCACACGCTAAAACGGTCTATGGAAACCTTACGTAAAACAAAGCCGAGAATACACGGTAAAACGGTCTAACTTCGAGATAGACCGTTTTAGCATGTGAAGTTGACGTTTAATAGCAGCGCACTTTTACGGTAAAGCGGCGCGCGCGGCAGCTGCTGCATGCATGCAACGCTAACGCGGTGCATGCGCTTGTAGCTAACCTAGTGCTACATCGTTAGCTAGAGCTAGCAGCTAACGCTAGCTACTGACTACTGAACCAAACGAATGTCACATCATCTCGACAATTTTCCGTAAGTTATTTCACTGTCGTATCACTACGTTCTGATCATTTACAATATGTTATTACAAGTCGAGGCTCTCTGTCAAGAATTTCACACTGTTCCCAGGTTCCATGGTTATTTTTCGCGCCTGCAAGTTACTTGTCAGGACGGCATGATCGACGTCACTTCAGGCAGGGTTGCTTAGTTGATCTCAGCTCGATCCGCCTCCACCAGAGTGAGCACTAGCCGCACCGGGCCGGGGCTGGGCTGTTCCCTGCAGCTGCATACGTATACGTGCTGTGAACAGTGGAATCACGCTCCACTTTACTGACTGTCAATGACTGAGGCCCGTGTTCTACTGTAGACCAAAGTTTAAACCAATTTCAGAATCACGTACGGTTTAGGTAGACCTGACGTTTAATTTGTATTCTGCTAGCGAGTTTTAGTTAATCCAAGTATATTTCGGGTTTAGATTAAACCGGATTTAGAGTCTGCAGACTTGGGTCAAGCCACCATGGAGATGATTATTGATGGACCATGGTGCATTAGTAATGGAAGGATAAACTCTCCCTCTCAGAGTACCGGTAAATTTCGCTCCTCAAATCTACCTACATTATTTAATTGGCAGCGTGGCAACCCTGTCTCACATTAGTTTGTAAAGCTACGTTAGATTCTTCTGCCTTACGATAGTCGTTATATCGTGAATAGACTCTGACGTTAGAGATCTAACGTTTGTAGACTAATCCTAATATTGTAACGTTTTAATATGTAACTGTTTTAATATGTCCAAAACCGATAGAGGTTCTCTTCTATAGTCTAGGTCTTTAATATCGACCTCATTTCTACTCTCCTGACTACCTAGACCAGATCTATATTGAGATCTAGGTGTAGCCTTACTTAAAATCATCGTAATTGAATTACAGGTCTAACGTTAGATGTTTCTAATAATGAAGTTTGTGCCATAAGGCAGTTACGAGTAATCATGTAAGGTGAATTCAATTGCATTGCACTCCAGTACTAGACTGCAATAGACTGTTCTAAAAGTGCCGTTCTCTTTGTAGGTATAACGTTAGAAAGCTAGTGTGAATAATTTACAATTATTTGCGTAGGCCTACTAGATTTCTACTAACTGTTAGTATTTATACACGAGTGTGGTCGGCTAGCTGTATCCAGCACGCTATGTGTGCTAGGCATAGGTTTAATTGGTATGTACCGGTACGCTGCCTTGGCCTTGTTCAGCCATCTTTTCTAGACTCGAATTAAACTCGAAATAAACCTCCTCCTGGGCAGGTGTAATTTAAACTCGATCTAGACAAAAGCTAGGCTTTATAGCAGAATACAAATTAAACCTCACACCACAGTGAATTGAATGTGTCGTTATTGTTTTCTAGTTGGGCGATATTTCAAACATGTTGCAAAAATATTTGGACTATCATTTTTAAATATTCCTATAAACTAAGATAAATAATCGTCCCTTTTTATGAAAATTCATGTTCGATATTCTATTTATTTATTTATTTATTTATTTATTTATTTATTAAAACATCTTTATTCAGGATTACATGATCAGCAAATGTACTGATTTTCATCAATGTTCTGAGATACAAATATCATATAGAATCATTAACAATATATACAGATACATACTGATTCCAAATCAGCTACAGTTTTTTGCGAACAAACTCTTCATATATATATATATATATATATATATGAAGAGTTTGTTTGCAAAAACCGATAAGTCCATATTTGCCAAATGGAGATATTTGCGATTAAAGGTCAAGAAAAATAAAATGAATAATAAGAAAATTTTTGCTTCTTTTGACCATATCTTCAAAAATATAACTTTGTATGTAGTAACCAATATATCATTTAAAAGGTATTATTTTGTACTTTATGACAGAGATCGTACTTCAAAATCTTCAAAAATGGACTTATCGGTTTTTGCAAACAAACCCTTCATATATATATATATATATATATATATATATATTAGTAGAGCAGATAAGCCCTCAAAATCACGTGAATTGTGCAAAATTTGACTAAAGCATGAAACTTTCACCAGAGTTAGTACATACCATAAGATTTATTCTAAGATCGGGAGGTAGGTCTGATTTGACCTCTGATGACCTCTAGAGGTCAATGTACTTTAGATATCAGAAAATCGGTGTTTTTAGACATTTGCAAATGATATATGTGGTTATGTTGCACTAAACATGCATTTATACCACAGAGAAATCATTTCCAGATTCAACAGAGCACTGACAGGTTTTTACCTTTGACCTCTGATGACCTCCAGAGGTCAATGAACTTTAAATATCAAAATATCGATGTTTTTAGACATTTGTGAATGATATATGTGGTTATGATTCACTAAACATGCATCTATACTTCAGGGAAACCATTTTCTGATTCCACAGAGCATTGACAGGTTTTAACCTTTGACCTCTGATGACCTTTGGAGGTCAATGACCTCAAAATATTATATTGATCTGTGATGTCATTGGTTAATGGTAACCATTGTTAAGATGTACAAAACAAGCATATCTGTCTTACAATGAAATTGTCTTCATAATTATTCTAAAGAGCAGACAGGTTTCTACCTTTGACCTCTGATGACCTTGAGAGGTCAATGACCTCAGAATATCAGAATATTGAAGTATGACATCATTGGTGAAAGGCCAAACGTGGTAAGGATGTACAACACAAGCATATCTGTGTACAATGACATCGTCTTCATATTCCAAGGCACGCAGACGAGTTTCTGCCTTTGACCTCTGATGATCTCGAGAGGTCAATGACCTCAAAGTATCAGAATAGTTTGGCATCATCAATGGTAAACATGATGATGTTTTAGAGAGCACTCGTAGGCCCTGTTTATTATCGAGCCATTACCGTTCACCTATGAAAATCACACAAGGTCAAATACCTCGAATGAAATGTGAGGATGTTAATCTGGATATTGCGATAGTTAATAGTTAATATTTGTTTATAATGTAGGGCTTACAAACCATGCATTTCTGTTACCAAAAAAGTGGCTACTCATTCCGCACAACTTTTCAGGTAATTATCTAAGTCGGGTATGTGCACAGAGCAAGGGATGTCGATCTGTTTTCACGTGGGGGGGAACTTGGAAAATATGTAAAAGCATAAGTTCATGGTGCAAAGGAATGAAGCGGAGGGGGAGGGGGAGGATGTGGGTGGGGGATTGGATTTTTGCAGGTTTAGACCTGAAATCAGTGATTCAGTGTAGCTCTTGTTTAATGTGTGCGTCATCACTTATACGGAAGTTGATGGGGTGTGGGCGCATCTCACCTACCCTCCTCCCAAAGACGAAGTTTTTTTTTTTTTTTTTTTTTTTTTTTAGAATCTGATGCATATGTTTTGGAGAATATTTGGAAAATGATGGATCACCAAGGTGTACCAAGTCTATATGGATGGGAACCCAGGAAGCGCAGCGTTGGCGAGGGTAGGGTATTCCACTCCCATTCGACAGAGCTCTTGTATTTTGAGAAATGAGATTCAACGACCTGGCACACAGGCACTTTTGAAGGAATACCTCGAAATTTGTATCAAAAAGGTGTAGTAAGTCAGCCATCTATGGAGGAAGACCAATCGACAGAAGGATGTGGGTGGAGGTATCCCCCTCCCACATTATGGAGCTTTTGCATTCTTTTGTTTGCAATTCAATGATCTCGTGCCACTCTTGGTTGAACTACCATTTTGAAAAAAAAAGTCCATACCCAAATGTGTAGCCATAATCAATGCATGGAGGAGAGGTTGATACAGCGAGAGGAGGGTATGAAAGAGGCTGTCCCCCAATCCTTCCCATGCGAGGGAGCCTTTCCAGTAAGAATAGAAATGTTTAAAAAAAATCTTGTATACACATTTATGATGGAATATTTGGGAAATTATCAGTAAAAGGAGTGTACCAAATCTAAGGGTAGAAACCGAGGAGGGATTGTTAATTGAAAGATACACTACCCCCTCCAACAAGAGGGATTTTCTTTAATATGTCGGAACTGAAATTAAAGATCTAGTACATACTTTGTGATGATATAGAACAAAAATGGGACAAAAGCACTGAGCGTATATGGAAGGGGACATAGCGAAAGATAGTGTGGGGGAGGGGGTATGCAAAGGAGATTCTGCCTTTTAATCTGGTGCATACTATAGCTAAAATGTTCAGTGACAATTCATTTTCTGTCAAAAAAGTGAAGAAAAAAAATCTCAATCTCAGGAAATACTTGGAGGCAAAGTTTTATGTCCCCACCATTCCCCTCCCATATTTTCTCGGGAGGCGGGGCAAATGCCTCTTGCCCTCCAAAATGAACAATCGTGCATATATAGGAAAGCCTTTTCATCTTTGGAATTCAAATAAAAATATCTCTTAAAAACATTTTTCATAGAATAAGGGAAATTATCATTCCCCAAAGTATGTTATATCTGTGGAAGGAACCAAACAGAAGGGAGATTTTGCATTTCAGAATTAAATTTTAACAATCCGATGCACACTTAAAGTGAAAAACTTGGGCAGTTTTCTGTCTAAAAAGCAAAAAACAAAAAACAACAACAAAAACTAACAACAACAAAACATAGTCCACATCTCAGAATTTAATGGGGTGGGGGTCAACTATCCCTGCCACCACCCCACCCCTCCTCCAAACTAATGCCCCGGTATGTGCATGTGTATTCCACTTGTTGAAAAGAAGAGAGAGTTTTAAGAAACAATATTGTTCAGTGGTCGCTATCCCAGTAAAGTAAATTGTTTATCAATAAGGTGATTTCCTTCACCTGTATACCTTAAGATGATGTAGGCCTGGTATTTGCCTAGCACGTTATTACATCTATTTCTTTTTTTAGTATTCTCGTTTATATTTTGATGTGAAAGTTGTTTACTTTGCCACGATTTTATTTGTACATAGAAAAAAAAATCCAAGACTGAAAATGAAACTGATACAATATTTAATGATTGACATGATGCACATATTGTGTATTTCTATAGCAATAAAAGTGAGCAATTCAAAAGGCGTGGACTCATTTCACATGAACATTAGCGATGATCCTCTGACCTCTGGAGGATATTGAAAGATATGCATCAAAATGTAAGAATATTGATGTCTGGTCTCATTGGTTTGTAATGGCCTGCTGCTTATGAAATAATAATTATATTTTTAAAAAAATGCATTTTGTGTGTGTATGTGTGTGTGTCCAAAATTGTATGCAGAATATTCCACACACAGTTCAATTTTGACTTCCATCTAGGACAATGAGCGGTTACTTTTTTCTCAACTACACTGTAATATCAAAATCTATTGAAAAAACACGGTGGCGGCTGGGTCTAACACATTATCATTCCTTTTCGTTGGAGATCCATGCAGGATGGTCAAAACAAACATAAAAAATAGATATCTCAGACCTAATTGTTATAACAAAGCATCATATCCTCATATACCCAACCCAACCCTCTATGCCCAGACAATGTAAACCACCCCATGGACTTACTTGGGGCTTTAGAATATCCTTTGTCAACCGAGAGAGAGACATTCAAACCTTTGCAGTGCTGACTAAGATCTGCCATGGAACTGATTGGTATTGGCTCTGCATCATTGACAGCAGATCTCGTTTCCTATTCTCCTTCTTCTTCTTCTTCTTCTTCATTATACTGTGTAATCTTGTAATATTCTGCCATGGAGCCTTTTCTTAATTGGTTAAAGAAGGCAACCAAAGAGCTATATGAAGCGAAAAACAACAAACAAATGCAAAAACAAAAGGAGAGACATATGTATCTTTAATAACAGAGCTGAATATCGAGTATCTCTCTCCTGAAGTGCTTCAAAGAGATACAAGAGACAGTGGCCGAGAGTAGCCGCCACCTTTTTTTGGGAGTAGGCCTATTATGTGTTCTTGCAAATGATGCCTGACATTTTTGGTCATTTGCCCTTTTTGAAGAATGCAGCAATAGAGCCACAACTTCCTGCGGAGTGGATATTGTGGGGTTCTTGATGCAGAACATCATCGCTGAATTTGCCTGAGCTGTACTTTCTTACAGGGATTGCCATTGTAGTTTTGTTTTGTTTTGCTTTGTTTTGTTTTTCAAGTGTGGCTGTAACACTGCTTGTTTTGCATATGATGGTCATTGCAGCTAAAGAGTGCATATCTTCGCGAAATTAAAATGCACGCGAACATTTCTCGTTTTACAGTACTCCAGGACCATAAGTCATTCATTGCAGTCATACTGTAACAACCCACCAGCTTTACACTGGCCAATACAGGCCCACCAGCTGGAAATTATGCAAATATTGCCCATGAGCTTGACACTTAGGCAAACCAGTCCCATAATGAGTCCGACAAATGGGGGAAAAGATCTATGAGACTTACACTGAATAGATTAAACACTCTGTATATCAGTCTCGTGGCCCTTGTTTTCCTCGAGTGTCGAGATAATATCTAGTCTACATAACTAACCCAAACATAACAGTTGTATTTGAGGTCACTGCTATCACTCAAAAAACTTAAGCTTTATTTCTGAAGTAATTGACCTCTCACATTTCAGAGACCTGTTACTATAAACCAATGCTTTGTGGAATATGCATACATACTTTGATCAAAACATCAATGCGTGATTTGTACATGATTAAGCATTTACGATTACACCAATGAAGCCAAACATCAATACAGGTAAGCCTACACATGTGACCTCAGTGACCTCTCATTGTCCTGAGAGGTCAAAGTTGGATATAATGCACAGGCTAATGACCAATGTTCCATGGAATGACAAGATTCTTCTATTATAGCATAAATGATTGTACATCGGGTATTACAAAGTTGACCATTGATTATACATAGAATATCAATGTTCTGATATTTTGAGGTCATTGACCTGTCACCTTCCTCAGAGGTCAAAGGTAGAGACACGTGAGTAATTTCTCTTGCTCTGTGGAGTAGGAAAACAATTAAATTGTAATACAAATGAATATAACATCTAAATCATGTTTGTCATCAACCAATTGCACCAAATATCAATGTTCTGACATTTTGAGGTCATTGGCCTCATCATAGGTCATCTGAGGTCATCAGAGGTCAAAGGTAGAAATCTGACTCGAAAGGCTCAGTGGAACATTGAGGCAATTCCTCTTACAATAATTAGTTTTTAGTACATAATTACCGTGTTTCAGTTATGAGTGACTCATTGAAATATCAATTTTTCTGACATTTTGAGGTCATTGACCTCTGAAGGTCATCAGAGGTCAAAGATAGAAACCTGTCAGGGCTCTGTGGAATATAAAGACAATTTCACAGTGACAAAAATTAAGTCTTAGTACATCATTACTGTGTTTTATCATTAACCAATGATGCAAAATATCAATTTTCTGACATTTTGAGGTCATTGACCTTTGGAGGTCATCAGAGGTCAATTCAGACTTACCTCCCGATCTTAAAATTAATCTTATAGCATGTACTAACAATTGTGAAAGTTTCATGCTTTAGTCAAATTTTGCACAATTCTTCGGCTTATCTGCTCTACATTATATATACATAATATATATATGCATGTATGTATATGTATGCATATATATATATATATATATATATATATAATATATATATATATATATATATATATATATAATATATATATATATGTATAAACGAGATACAATACAGCAGTGTTGCTACTATATAGGAAATAGGTGGTAGACATGGATACAGGATTTAGGACATTAGGAGTAGGGTGGTTTAAATTAGTGTCATGGTTGTATTTTCAGTTAATACTCGCAGATTTATTAGATCTTGGAATGAAATTTTTAGCCAAGAGGTCACAACTTAAAATAACATCAAAATAACCATTTCATTTGCATATTTTTGTCAAGAGGCGCCTTAAAGGCGTCTATTTTGTTTTCTTTACAAATGTGACCGTGCACCTCAAAACGAACATAAAGTCGCACACACTGATTTTGCGTGAGGACTGAAAATAAGTGAAATGGGTCAACCTAGCCGAACTTGACTTTTTCATATTTTCAGAAAGAGCGGGTCTTCTTTTACATTATGCTAAAATTTGGTATCATAAAACGGGCAGGAAAGTGTGTTTTTGTAGCAGTTTATCTCGAACATTTTTGGCAGAATAGTGTGATTAGGTGCGTCTTTCGAATCCCCTTTTCATTTCTGAAAAACCTTGTCCACACTCTTCACTTTCAACTCTAATAACTTTTGAAAGGATAGTGCTACTGCTTTCAAAGCTGGCATTAATTATGGACAGAATGTGTTAATGAGGCATGCTAAATTTCAGTTTAATCTGATAATCCCTTCATTGTTGTTACTCTGGTGGTTTAATTCCTGTTTTTTGTCCCATTCATCGCACAGCCAGCACGGTTTGGTAAAGATTAAGCGCTTGAATAGACACTGTACTTCAGAGCCTCTTTTCTCAGTTCACACTTTTCCTGAGTTTGTGCTTTCTTTCCAATATTTAGATGGGTTAGGAGAGTCCATTTGATCTGAGTTATACATCATTTTAAAGCTTAAAGTCTGGTCTTTCAGAATATGGTCTTAACTAAACATTCATATCTGGCGACTTTTTGTTTGTTTTGAGGTGCACTGTCACAAATATACATTAAAAGTCATGAATTGACGAGCAAACAACGTGTAAATGACGCTATTCTGACGACACATCTTGTCTTTGAAATGGTAATTCACACGTCATTAAGAATTCTCTATATGACCACTAAATATGTGGTCTTTTGGACTACTTCTATTTGAGCATAAATACGATATATTTTCCTCAGTTTAAAACATCCATATAACGTCCATTTTGTTTATTTACTTTGGTGAAAAGAAGACCTTTTTTCGACGACAGATCTTGACTTTAAACTAGTAATTTACACATTTTTATGGAGTCTTTGTATGAGCACCAAGACGTCAGAAAGACGTCACAAAATGACGTTTTTTCGATGTCTTCTATTTGAGCAGAAATACGTTTCTCTTAACGTCAGCTTATGAGACGTCTAAAGGGCGTCAATCTTATTTGATTATTTATGCCAGAAAGACTGTATAAAATGACGTCAAATTAACGCCATATACACGTGTCTCTAGTATTAGGGAATACGTCGCTAGTATGCCGTGACAACCAAATGACGCAAATCTCTCGTTTGAAGAGGCTACACCCCCGTAAATAATGCCAGTGTATATCTTGGCAATCAATGACTTAAAAACCAAAGATATAAAACACCTGTTTCTTGACCCTGGCCTAATCTAAGCATCAGTCATCGCCACAGCGCCACGGGGGGGGGGGGGGGGGGGCACCGCGAGAGGAGGAGATTGTTTTGGTTTTGGCATGGGCTATGCAGCTCCTTCTTATTCCTGTATTTTCGTTATTTACGGGTCAATTTTTTTCGTTTGAAATTTAAAATGGATGACCATAGAATTTCTGAATAGAATATAAAATTGAAAACTTTAGAAAGGATAGAGAAAATTGAGTTCACATTGAATGGTATGCCACAGGCAGATATCCTTATCATGCTCTTACGTAATACGACAGCTGGTGGAGTCATTAAACCCTGGCTTGGCCTCCAGGTTTGTCACGCCTGAGGTGAAAGTTAATTTGCAATGGACAAATACTTCGACTCCCAACTCCCAAACGAAACATCTTTAGCGAGGTATAGCACCCCATCAGCTCGTGGAAGTGGGGTCTCGCCTCAAACGAGGGATTGACTGCATAACCTCAAAAAGCAACGTAAACTTGACGTCATTTATACGGTGTTAACATGACGTCATCAATATATCCAAAACAGACGTATTTTTTTTTACGTCTGTAATACGTTACTTATATGACGTCGTACGTCACAAAACTAATGTAAACTTTATGTCAGTAATACTTCGTTGATATGACGTGAGGAATACTCGCAAAACTGACCTAATTTTTACGTCTTCTGTACGTCGCGTATATTACGTCATAAATACGTCGCAAAATTAACGATTTTACGTTATTAATGCGTCGCTCATATGACGTCAGGAATTCGTCACAAAACAGAGTAAATTTGACATTATTAATAAATCGTTTGCATGAAGTGATAAATACATCGCAAAGCGACATAGATCTCACTTCATCAATACGTCGTTTATATGACGTGAAAAATACATTGCAAAATTGACGTAAATTTACGTCATTAATGCGTCTCTAATATGTGACCCGCTACAACAAAAGGGTCCGAAAGTCGGGGAGGACAATTTTCCTAAAATGGTATGATATTATTCCCGTACTCTTCTACTTTAATTTCATACATGTATATTGACCCTGCACCTCAAAACAAACAAAAAGTCGCCAGACATGAATTTTTAGTTAAGACAATATTCTGAAAGAGCAGACTTTAAGCTTTAAAATGGTGTATAACTCAAATGAAATGGACTCTCCTAACCTATCTAAATACTGGAAAGAAAGCACAAACTCAGGAAAAGTGTGAACTGAGAAAAGAGGCTCTGAAGTACAGTGTCTATTCAAGCGCTTAATCATTACCAAACCGTGCTGGCTGTGCGATTAATGGGACAAACAACAGGAAGTAAACCACCAGAGTAACAACAATGAAGGGATTATCATATTAAAATTAAACTAAGCATGCCTCATTAACACATTCTGTCCATATTTAATGTCTACTTTCAAAGCGGTAGCATTATCCTTTCACAAGTTATTAGAGTTGAAAGTGAAGAGTGTGGACAAGGTTTTTAAGAAATGAAAAAGGGATTCTAAAGACACACCTAATCACACTGTTCTACGAAAAATGTTCGAGATAAACTGCTAAAAAACACACTTCCTGCCCGTTTTATGATACCAAATTTTAGCATAATGTAAAAGAAGACCCGCTCTTTCAGAAAATATGAAAAAGTCCAGTTCGACTAGGTTGACACATTTCACTTATTTTCAGTCTTCACGCAAAATCAGTGTGTGCGACTTTATGTTTGTTTTGAGGTGCACGGTCACATATAGCACAACTCATAAAAGTACTCGGTTGCGGAGATATCGATGATTTTATCAGCGCATATCAAGTGGTTGAGGAAATCAAAGTTTCGAGAAAAAACGCTTTCAAAATTGTCGTTCCGACGCTATCATGGTCATGGAGGGGCGATACAGTTTTCACCGCCTGACAATAGAAGGCACGCTCCTAGCAACCTTCGCCATGTTCAGTCAAGCTCAGCGCCGGCGGTGTACGCATGACCAATCGGAAATCAGGATGCCACGCACTGACCAATAAGATCACTCCCTCGTTGCTAGGGGCGGAGTCTAGTTGCGGCGCTAAATCCAAATCTTCGGACACGTTTCTTTTACATTGAAAGTCGGAAAATCATGGCTCAGAAAAACGCTAATTTCTTGCCTTTCCTTTGATCACTTAGCTTCTAAATTTCGGCAGATGATAGACAAAACATTAGACTACAAAATTATGCCAAAAAGAAAAATCTGATTGTTTTGACCAATTTTGATGATGGGACTTCAAATTCGATTTTTTTTTTTTCGGCTCGGCCGTCAGCGACTTTAGAATCCTTTTGTTGTAGCGGGTCACAATAATATTTATACATATATATGAAGAGTCTATTCGCAAAAACCGATAAGTCCATTTTTGAAGATTTTGAAGTACGGTCTCTGTCATAAAGTACAAAACAATACCTTCTAAATGATATGTTTTTCACTACATATAAAGGTAAATTATTGAAGTTGTTATAAATAATATATATCTATCCATAATATATATCCAAATATCTCCGTTTGCAAATATGGACTTATCGGTTTTTGCGAACCAACTCCTTATATAATATATATATATATATATATATATATATATATATATATATATGCATATGTATATTTGGAGAGGGGCGCTCAACCCCGCACGAAGGCAACACTCTTTCCTGACTGACCGACCCTGAGGAGAGCTGGTAGCTTCCCCTAAAATTTCTTGTGGTGAGGGCCCGTGGAGGCGATTTTAGCTAAAATTTTAGGAATGCCAACCCAGTTCGGGCTCGCAACTCTGGGGCTCATTCCACTGCTACACCGTCAATCTAAAAATCAGTGTTGTTTTGTGTTTTCCTTTTTCTAAATTTGCGCGTCGTTCTGGCAGTAATTTTTTTGTTTGTTTAGTGGTTTCTTGAATATGGGCGATTTGTGTCAGTTTTCTGCTTTGATTTTGTTTGAATTGTCATACTTATTGGACGACAGAGAAGTGAAAAGATTGGCGTATGTTGAACCTCTGTAACTATTTTTGTGCAAGTGAAATCCCACAAAGTCACGCAAGAAGTGGGAAAGGTGAGAATACAAGTATTGCAATAACAATTTGTTTTTACAGCATATTTTCTTCCTTTCTACATCTCATCCTTTTCTCTCTCCTTCTCCCTCTTCTCCCCTCCAAACTCTCTCTCTCTCTCTCTCTCTCTCTCTTTCTCTCTTTCTCAATGTATTTTACACCTTCAGCGGAGGAGCTAAAGGAACGACGAACAAGGGAGGAAAGGCAGATATAAATGGAGAAGAAGAAGATCGCCAACCTCCTCTGCCCCATTTCAGTCGCCACCGGATAACCAACCGCTACCCTTTAACCCACAATCACCATTGTCCCACCTGTTGTTGTGTCCCCTGGCCAGAATGTCTAAATCTAGTGAAACACAAGACACCTCCTCTATCTTATCTTCCAGGAGGTTTTAATCATCAATAATTTGTACCCCGAACTACCACACTTGAATCTATACATGTTCACACACACACACACACACACACACACACACACACACACAAATATTTGAAGTTCAAGAGGGTTTTTCGTGTGGTCGTGTGCCCTGATATCAGATATCAGAGAAAAACATTTATTGGACTTGTGTTTTCATAACTACATACATAACCATCGTTGAACATCGTTTGGTACTGACGGCAACAACAATTCTTAAGGCATATGTTACTTATATCTTTCAATAAGAACGATTCTAAAGGAAATGTCATCTTATCTTTTAGTAAGACAAAAATGTATGAATATAGAGTTGTTTTAGCGTTGGAAATATGTATTTTCTGTCCGATGGTTCTTTCCTTAGATTTTCAACATGAGAATTTGTGAGAGAAGGTTAGCGTCCTTATGACATTGTTCACAATGCAAGTAATGTTTCAAGATTTTTAGTGTGTGTTTGAACTACTTTCGACATTAAGCCTTAGAATTAAAAACTCGATACACTCCCCTAACCTGTTTGAATATTTGAAAGAAAACAATCACTATGGGAAAGTGTGAACTGAGAGAGGAGGCTCCTAAATATACAATCTACTCAAGCACCTATTCTTTAAGGAAAAATCCAGTTCAAATATAAGTTATTCTGATAAGAAAAGTAGAATATTATTTCGAGTTCAACGGGGAAATTTTGATCGAAATCGAGTGAAAAATAATGAAATTATGACATTTTGAAATTTCGCCAGGAAACAATTTTTAAAGGGTCAATATGAATATGCAAATGCTAAAGTGAGCTTGTAATCCCCTCACAATTTGCCATATATAGTTAGTACATAACATTTCGAATTGTCCAGGTTTATTTTTTTTTTTTACTTTTAATATCTGTTTAATGAAACGCAATTATGCCCGAGGCTTAAATCATTGCATATCTAACCGAATAGTATTCCTAAGTTATTGAACCAGGTATAGCATCATGTATCAGACCTTAATGACAGAAATATTGAATTTTCGACTTGTTTTTTCTTTTACACGATCAAGGGATAACTATAAATGTATGACATAGTTAGCTCACTCATGTGCATGTTATTATTCACTTTACAATAATTATTTTGCAGAACTTCCAAACGCCATAACTTCCTTATGTTTCATTCGTTTTCTTTTTTTGACTGTCGAACTTGTACAATTTTGTTTGTTTTTTCTTATGATTTTCGTGAAAACTTTAGGAAAAAGGAGGTGCATCTTTTTTTTTTCTCCTTTAATCCCATGTCTGTGCAGTCTCCCTTTCTTTGTGTGTGTGTGTGTGTGTGTGTGTGTGTGTTTGCATTAAACAGAGTGTCAAAAAAAGAACCCTGGGTTTCCATGCAACGTTTTTACTATCAAAATCATACATTTTCTTTAACTCTTTATGTGCCACGTTCGCACCTCCGACTCAGTCGACGGCGTGCCAACTTCGCATATTCTGCTCAACAAACAAAGCCGCCAAGACCGATCGATAAACCGCTTATTACTGCTAATCCCGCGGCACAAAGAAAGCATTTCTCGTGCTCTTGTTCCTCTCATATACGGCTTGCATTCTATGTGGTGATCGACTATCAAGCGATGTTCCCAACTAGATATGCTCGTACATTCTAAGTTTCTGTCACGGTTTAATGTTTAAAAATTGAAAATAGAGTCGTCATACAATTTATATCGAAACAAAGCTTGGCATTCCTCTTTTACTTTGCCTATACTATTATGCCCATCTTAACAGAAATTTGTAGAAGTTATACAAATTGGAAAAACAAAATTATTTCTCAAAGCATGACTACCTTCGTGTCTCAGAATAACGTGGCACACAGGGGGTTTCCACCATGGCACATAAAGAGTTAAGAGATATACATCGGTACAAAGGTAAAATTTTCTTCTTTTTTTTTTGTTTGATGTATAACTTAGTGTTCGTCGTTCATGAATTGTTGAGTTAGAACAATTAGTTAGAAAAATGAACAGTGGTGCTACCAAATTTACATTTCACGCTCAAATGGTGACTTGAAGTGAATTTTTCAGACTTTTCACGTTACGTTTTCGAAAAAGAGTTGATCAGCCAAATACTCACATCTTTTTTTTCTTTCATATGAGACCTAACGCGTCAAATATGAAAAACGCATGCTTAAAAAATAAAAGAATAATTAACACATATTCATTTCTACTGATTCTATGGATAGCCGAAAAACAAGCATTCATCTTTTCCGACTTAGCATTAGACAATGGGCTCATCTGCACCATCGAATTCACACAAAACAACAGCAGTGCTACAGTGAATGTGCTTTTTTTGGGGGGGGATTTTTCAGAATATGCGGTATGAGACGGAAAGCCCTTTGTTGTCATTTATTTAGAATAAGCTATGAGACATAACCAAAATTATTGAAGACTAATATCGTGAGTATGCTCAGGCTGTACGCAATCAGTGGCTATGAGAAATCAGCATTACAACAATAATACACATTTTGATGATTTTGTACCTCAAACTTAATTCACTGTTTTCATTTCTGTCTACATTTCCCTCAAGCGTTGTAAGTCCTTCATCACTAACATGGTTTTAAAGTTTTGGAAGGGGGAGATAAAATAAGTTTTAAGTTGTCATATTTCTACTTTCTCTGTGATGGGATTACAAAATGATTGACAGTAAAACAAGAGTACAAAATATATACAACCATATCTTTGTTTGGAAAAGAAAAAAAAAACAAAGAAACATATTAAACACACATGTAAATGTTCATTATCATCGGAGGATATCATAACTAACTGTCAGAAATATGATGGGGCCTACATAAAAGCAATGATGCTTGTAAGAACTGTAGGTTCCCGAATTCGTAGCCGTGAAATTATACGGAGAACGGACATGTTTATCTTGACCAACTTAAATTTTACCAGTGCAAAATTAATATTAAGTACGAACTATTGAACCACATGAATATCGCTTAACGAGACTGTACATATTTCGCCGTGATTACAAAAGAGTGTTATAACGGTACCGTTAAATAACTTGAAGCTGCGGACAAAGACAAAAGACTGGGAGTATTAAAAAAAATGCTAAAAGCCTTGTATAGTTTGTGCACTTCCCGAAGGTTCCCGAATTTGTAGCCGTGAAATTATACGGAGAACGGACATGTTTATCTTGACCAACTTAAATTTTACCAGTGCAAAATTAATATTAAGTACGAACTATTGAACCACATGAATATCGCTTAAACGAGACTGTACATATTTCGCCGTGATTACAAAAGAGTGTTATAACGGTACCGATAAATAACTTGAAGCTGCGGACAAAGACAAAAGACTGGGAGTATTAAAAAAAATGCTAAAAGCCTTGTATAGTTTGTGCACTAAGTAATAGCCGTTTTAATTTGCGTTTGAAGGTGAATAGGGATAAGGAAGAAGTAATATCTTGAAGGAGGTCATTCCAGAATCTGGGTCCAGTAAACATAATTGTTTTCTTTGCAAAAACAGTGCGAGTACGGGGAAGGTGATAGGCGTCACTCTGGCGAGTGGGGTAACAATGAATAGAGCGATTTCTTTTGAGCATGTGGATAAAAACAGATGGCAATTCATAAGTTGTTAGTTTAAACATGAAAATTCCGAGGAATTCCGAAGAATATAATATACTCTTCCAAATATAAACAGGGAACAAATATTTACGCTTATTTAAAATTCCAATATTTCTGTTAAAGAATGTATGTTAAAGGAGAAATGATTTCATTTAAAGCATTCTTTAAAGGAAAATTTGTAATTCCATCATATCTTGAACTTTTTTTTTTCGTTTAAATTCTTGACGATATCAACAATCTTCTTCAACAATTGGTTCAAAAAATATTGATTGAGGATTCCTATTACCTAAATATCTATGATATTCAGCTGGGGATTTCGGGATTTTACTGGCAAGATGTGGACCAAGACATGCAAAATAATCATTGAAAGATTCCCCCATAATAACCGGATCGTTAAACTGCCGGCCGTCCGCTAAAATATATTTGGGAGGATCGGTACTAATTTTGTTTTTGAGTGTCTCGTTAATAACCTTCCACGTACTCTTCACATCAGATTTATATTCAACACACTGTCGCGAAAAAAAAAAATCTCTTGGCAACACGTATTAAGGATGTCAATATATTCTGTCAATATCTATGAAAACAAAAATGGTGGAAAGTAGAGATGGTACATCATTTTAATTTATCACTGAACTTGCGTTTCTAACATTTCAAAGGTGCAAGGGCAGGGCAGAAAGTCGAATTTTTTTTTTCGGGGGGAGGGGTGGGGTGGGCTCTGAAGATTTTTTTTTTTTCATTCCTTTTCTCCCACCCCATTGACCCGAACATTCCGCCGATGGACACCATTTGCTCTGTAGTTAGCTGCATGGTCAAGCAATCTCATGATCATGTGCTAATTTAAGACAATATTCACAACCGAATCGTCAGTATTAGTCTCTTTAACCCCCTCCATTCATGTTTATGTAAATTCATTGAAGCGTGAAGGCCATTTTTTTTTCTGAGTTGGGCATGTCGGGAAAGCTAACTGGCTCCTTATTTACTATGTATCCATCTGGCTAAAATGAAGCATATATTCAAATTCAGTTTTCTCAAGCAGGCGTTGATCATTTTTGACACATGGGATAGACATGAAAGGAAAACAAATGGATATTAAGACTGATTTTTTTTTGCAAAAAAAAAATGCTGAAAAAGTCTGAAAAAAAAAACTCATTCAAAGTCGATATTTGCTCTTGCAAATGAAAATTTAGTAGCACTACTGTGTATTGTTCTAACTTAGTCATATAACTGTACATAATGTGTATCCATGGTAAAAGTTTTTTTTTTAACAGATTAATTGAAAATAGTGAAAATGTTGTTCAGTTTTGTATTTTGTCACATATGGGCCACCACAGTATGTAAATGTGCAGACAATGTGCCCTGTGTGGCTGAGGTTTTATAGGCATTTGAATTAGGGTTCGGTATACGTTCTGAATAGTATATTCACCGTAGGTGTTTTTTTTTTTCAGTGTTGAAGCAATATATTGTTATAGTAACCACGTTTTTTGTATCCAAAGTATACAGTGAATTGTGCTCTGAACAATCCATTAGTGTACGGTATTTGAGTTTGAGTTTAGGAAAAAGAAATAACAGTGTTTTGCTCCCTCCATTTGTTGGGTTTCTGCATTGTGATTTTGGGAAGGATGTTCAGTTTTATAATGAGCGGAATATATTTTTGATCATCGCTGGGCAATGTGCTGCCATCGTACCACAATGATACTTTGTTGTGTTCTTTGTTGTTGTTGTTGTTGTTGTTGAAAGAATATCAAATCACCAGTTTTCCTGAATGAGCTAACACCATCAGGTCAGGGTGGGGCATTGGTCATATTAAATGAAAGTTCTAGTCATATATCATAGTAAAAGTGTGATCATTGGTGATGCCTTGTCCCAAGAAAGTAGTCTGATATATGGCGTTCCCTAAGGTTCGGTAGGAGGCCCTCTCCTATTCTTCCTGTATCTGCAGCCTATTGGTCCCATCACCAAGAGTCATGGCATCAGCTACTACTGCTACGCCGATAACATGCAGCTCTATGTGTCATTTCCTCCAATCTTCACCTCGATGTCATTAGCTGAAAGACGCCTTGAAGCCTGCATCAAAGACATCCACGAATCGATGTGTGCATCTGGTCTAAAAATGAATCAGCAGAAGACCGAGGTTATTGTTCTGGGCTCAAAGTAAATGCTCGGCAGAGTTGACATGAAGGACTTTGGCATCCACGTTGGCAATAACGTCGTCTACCCATCCCCCAGACTCGCAATTTAGGCGTTATCTTCGATGCCAATATGTCTTTCAATGCCCATGTTTCTCACATAATTGAAGAGCTCATTTGCAAAAGGTACTACATTCATGTTCTATTAAAATTCACTTTTTAGTCTTGATGTACTCATTTTTAGGACCTCCTCAGAAAGTGTTTAAAAATTACATTAAAAATCAGTTCGCTTTTAAATTAATGTACTACATCCATTTTAGTTGGGCTTCAAAAGGTACTACATCCACTCCAATGACATCATCGGGATATTGACCAATCAGAGAGCAGCATTGATTTGACCTTCTACTACTGTCTACTGACTTAATCTGTAAACAATAGAAGTTGGCTTTTGGCATTTCGGCTTTCTGTTAAAATCACCACGCAAATCTGACAAATATCATCACATTTTGATCAAGCAATGGGGGAAAATGAAGAAGAATTCATTCACAAAACAAACCATCCAAAGAAAAGGATTAGGAATTATAAAAATCAGTAGACAAGAGCAAAGGAGAAACGGCGGAGAGATTAGTGAAATCACACAATTTTCATGTAGTCCCATGTACCGCATTTACTGTTAGTTACAGGTACTGTGCGTTTAATATTGCTAGGGTGTTGAGTTTGAGCCATAGGTATGTACTTTGCCTTACATGAATAGCTTCACAGCTAATAAGCGTGTGACAACTACTCTGAAAGCAAAGTAACTTTGCTAAATGTATACAATGGCATGAAATTCTGACATCCCTACCAACAGTGCTTTACCAATGGTAAAATGGCATATTGTGCGGTTCTGTTGCAAACAAACTTCTAATTCAGCGGCTGTAGCGCTAATAATACTGCGTCGCACTAGCAGACTATCATGTATATACGTGTTTTTTTGTTGTTTGTACTTTTGCTTTATGTATTGTATTGTTTTTAAGAAGACAGTAACTGAAACCAGCCTCGTCCTGTTTTGTTTGTTTTGCTTTTTTTTTTACTAAATCAATAATTAAGTCATGGTGATGAGCTATAACTATAATCGACTATTAAGTCTCTTCGTAAAACGGTAACTGACAGATGATTTAAAGTTATAGCGGACTTTAACTTGGACTTCATCTTGATAAAACAGGGCCCAGATGAATTTTACCTGATAAAGAACATACCAGAATGATCGAAACTCACGTAATGAATTGAATTACAGCATTAAGAAAATACAGCACATTCAGATGCTGCTTTTCCACCTTTACCTTCGAAGTTGTATTGAAAAAAAAATAAATAAATACAGTATTCTTCAGACACGTGTAGGGGAATTAACAGAGAGAAAAATAGCCAAAAAAAGAAGACATAAGAAACAAAAATAATGAGATAAAACTCCTGAGAGAAAAACAAGAGGAGAAAAGGGAAGAGAGAAATCACATGGTAAGATATTGTGACCCCTCCCCATCTATAACCGTTTACGCATAATGGATCACCCGCCCCATGCTCGATGGATCCAGAACATTTAAAGCATGTGAAAATTGATTGAATGCTTATGACTAATAACAATCATTCATTCAAAGCATTGGTCAGCAAGTGAGATGTTGGGCATTAGCTGTGCTCATTGGTTTGTTATTCTTGCTGCTAAATAGGGCAGGGCATTGTCAATTACCTAGGCCCCCTTGCCCTTGTATCCAATCCCCATCAGCACCATTGCTGAAACAATAATCCCGCGAAGCATATCATAACATCACACTGAATATATCGCTGGTATGTGAAATTTCGGTTTCAAAAGGTAGTACATCCACAAAAGCATCCAGTTTCGGTTTCAAAAGGTACTACATCCACAAAAATATAAAAATGACTAATTCTTTAAAAATAAATGTATGGACCTGGATTTTCTTAGAGAGTGGTTTTAGTTTTGTATCAATTAGCAGTATAATAGGGGGAAATATAATTCCAGTCTCAGCTTTCTAAATATGATCATAAAAAAAATAATGTTTATCTCAGAACTTGAAATTATGGATGTAGTCTCTTTTGAAACCGAACTCTTTATATCAAAATCCATAAGATACCAACTCCGCAACCTTATAGCTTCATTCATAGTTATCTGACCAGGAGTGCAACAGAACAGCTTGTCCACGCCCTCATCTCTTCTCGCCTTAACTTTTATCTTATGTTCTGAGATTTATTTCGTTATGTATAGTAAGCACTTTGTTTTTGTTTGTATTTCATTTGCTTTAGTTATCGTAATTGAATATTGTAGGGTTTTATCATGTTATAACTGTTCATGCTGATTATGTAAGAGCGCCATGAGCATCATCATTGATGGACTTCAGCGCTTTATAAGAGGCCACTATTATTATTATTATTATTATTATTATTATATTTGTGTTTGAATTCAGTGTATTTTGCGAAAAAATATATTATTTCATAATGTTTGTAACTGTTTTACTTTGATAGCTGATTCTGGATGCATGCACTGGTCGGGGAGAAAGGTCTCAAGCCTCGGTAATTAAGTTTGACTTTTCCTCCCCTGGCAACCAGCGGCATGCACCTGGAATCACCACAATACATATCATGTAATACGATTTTCTGTTTCTGTTTCATATAAGCTTGTATTGTATGTTGAATTGCCGAATAAATGATAATAATAATAATAGTCATGAAGGAATTTTGAACAATGAGTTGTGCGTCAAATAAAAGAAAAAAAAGTGTATTTTTCAGTCCATGTACAACTCATAAAGCAAATGTTGATCGCAAAGAATTGCAATGAAACTCGGTTTCATTTTTTTTTCAGGGACACGCTGTATATGTGACCGTGCACCACAAAACAAACAAAACGTCGCACCCAGTGATTTTGTGTGAGGACTGAAAATAGGTGAAATGGGTGAACCTAACCAATCTTCAGTTTTTTCTATTTTCTGGAAGAGCAAGTCTTTTTATATATCATATTAAAGTTGGGAATCATACCTAAAACAAGCCGGAGCTTGTTTTTTCAGCGAACACTTTTTGGTGGAATAGTGTGATTAGTTGTTTCTCATAGAACCCTCTTCCAAAAACCGTGTCCATAAACTTCAATTTCAACTCCAATAACTTAAGAGAAAATGATGCTACTATATCGAAAGTTGGTAGTAATCATTTACAGAATGTGCTAATGAAGCGTGCTCAATTTCAGCTTAATCTAATAATCCCTTCATTGTTGTTGTTCCGGTGGTCAACATCCTGTTTTTTGTTCAATTATAAATCCCACAGCTGGCATAGCTCGGTAAAGATTAAGCTCTTCAATACACCCTCTACTTCAGAGCCTGTTTTCTCAGTTCACACTTTCAAGAGTGTGTCCTTTCTTTCCACTGTTTAGATAGGTTAGGATAGTCCATTTGGATTGCTCTAGAGTCTGCTCTTTCAGGATCTACTCTTAACTACAAATCCATACCTGGCGACTTTTTGTTTGTTTTGTGATGCAGAGTCACATATAAGGGCTTCAAAAATCATTTAAGCCTTGACTCTTCTATATCCGTGCTGTCAATTATACGCTTCTGCTACACAATGTGTATCCAATTGAGACAAATTAATTTGAAAACAACTAATCGATGATATATTGAATCCCGGAGCCCTTAGTGAATAGCGTGTAAACTAGTTATAAAGAAGAACAAGAACAAAAAAAAAAATACATTCAGGCAACTCTCAAAGTTCCCCTTTTCCCGAGCAATAGGCAGACGGTAACACTATATGTGACCCTGCACCTCAAAACAAACAAAAAGTCGCCAGACATGAATTTTTAGTTAAGACAATATTCTGGAAGAGCAGACTTTAAGCTTTAAAATGATGTTTAACTCAAATCAAATGGACTCTCCTAACCTATTCAAATATTGGAAAGAAAGCACAAACTCAGGAAAAGTGTGAACCGAGAAAAAAGGCTCTGAAGTACAGTGTCTATTCAAGCGCTTAATCTTTACCAAACCGTGCTGGCTGTGCGATGAATGGGACAAAAAACAGGAAGTAAACCACCAGAGTAACAATAATGAAGAGATTATCAGATTAAACTGAAATTAAGCATGCCTCATTAACACATTCTGTCCATAATTAATTTCAACTTTCAGAGCAGCAGCACTATCTTTTCAAAAGTTATTAGAGTTGAAAGTGAAGAGTGTGGACAAGGTTTTTCAGAAATGAAAAAAAAAAGGATTCTAAAGACACCTAGTCACACTATTCTACCAAAAATGTTCGAGACAAACTGCTAAAAAAACACACTTTCCTGTCCGTTTTATGATACCAAATTTTAGCATAATGTAAAATGAGACCCGCTCTTTCAGAAAATATGAAAAACTCAAGTTCGGCTAGGTTAACCCCTTTCACTTATTTTCAGTCCTCACGCAAAATCAGTGTGTGCACTCATCCCCTCATTTTGTTACGTGTATAACTTGTGATTCTTTACAGAACTTGTAAATTGATGAAATACTGTCTTGTTAAGCTTTAGTAGAACTTGTGTTTTACGTAAGATGCACTTGATTTGTGATTCACTTTTGCTTTGCTATAAAGAAGAAAATAATAATTGTTTGGTTACCAACTACCTAAAGCAGTTTAATATGTGTAATTATTTGTGTGTTATTACAAATGTGACCCTGCATCAAAAAACAAATAAAAAGTCTCCAGACTTGAAATTTTGGTTAAGAGGATATTTGTGAAAGAGCAGACCTTTTAAAGCTTTAAAATTATGTATAACTCAAATCAAATGGACTGTCCTAACCTAAGTAATTATTGGAAAGAAAGCACACACTCAGGAAAAGTGAGAACTGAGAAAAGAAGCCCTGAAGTACAGTGTGTATTCAAGCGCTTAATCTTTACGAAGTCGTGCCGGCTGTGCGATGATTGGGACCAAAAAAATAGTGTAAACCATAGCAGTAAGAATAATGAAGGGATTATCAGATTAAACTGAAATTGAACATGCCTTATTAACTCTTTATGTGCCATGGTGGAAACCCCTTTTTTGCTACATAATTCTGAAACACTAACGGTTTCATGCTTTGAGAAAACATTCTGTTTTTCAAGTCTATGTAACTTCTTTAGATTGCTTTGAGCTGGTTTAAGTAGTGAGTAAAGTTGTAGAGAAAATGCCAAGCTTTGCTTTGATGTATTATTGTATGACAAAATTATCATTGTTTTTCTTTCACATAACCAGTAGTTACATTACTGCAAAGTCATAACTTTTGCACACAAAGTAATGACAGAAACTTAGAAATTACTCTCAAATCCAGTAGAGAAAGCCTGTAGATAGTCAGTCACTACATGAAATGTAAGCTATATGTGAGAGGAACGGAAGCGTGGGACACGCTTTCATTGTTCCGCTGCCTTTGGCAATATAAAGATCGGATTAGGCGGCCTGCAGTTACATCGATTGCTATTGTTGACATCGTGTTTCTTAAGCCCCACAGAATCAGATTTGAAGTGGGCACTGAGTCTTTGGTAACATGGATACAATGGTTAATTTTGGTTAGTCCTTCTTCAACTTCACTATGATTGTGCTTTAAAAAATGGTTCAGAAAGGTAGATTAGGATATATGTTTATATGCTCACCCACTGTTATCTAAGATGAAGATGGGGAAAGGAAGAGAAAATGGGGAGAGTATAGTAATCATCAACTTTGACCGATGAAATCTCTATATATTGATAGATTAATTCAATCAGCTTTATAAGGACATGTTCAAGCGGAATTTAAAAAAAAAAAAGATGTGCTATTTCCAACAAAAAGCAATTTATTTTCACATTCCATACATTTACAACATTGACTTATAGTATTGTTTGAATAGATTTATCAATTATTTTTTGATGTTCACTTTATCATTGCCAACCATTAGTCCTCCTCATCACGCACCATCGTCACCTCTACCACCACAACCGTTATTAAAGGGAACCAAAACCCAAAGAGAAATGTGAATTGAGTAAAAACAGCAACGTCGGTAGAACTCATCAGTGAAAGTTTGAGGAAAATCGGACAATCAATGCAAAATTAAAGTATGGTTGTGAGATGAGGCGAAGACAAATGACAGCGGGAGCAGAAAGGAAGTGGGAATAGAAAGTGACTGTCAGCATATCAGAAGATCTTGATGAAAGAAACCATAGAACGATAAGAGCTTGGCTGTGGAAGGGTGGCAGTAAGATGTATGACTATGGAATAAATGAGACATGCTGTTCACTGCTACACCATACAATATAGACATACTATTTCTTGTACAGACACATTAATGATCTGTAAATCAACAAAAATATCGGGGGAAAAAAGGAACCAGTGGGACTCGAACTTGTCATCTACCGCTTTACGGGCAGTGACACTACCACCAGGCTGTCCCTGGTTGCCGGAAGTGACACGATGAACATGTAACAAATATCTAAGTTCCGAAATTCCGACATTGTTATGTTAAGTAGTCGAAGGCGTACAAGGAATATTAAATGAAAGAAAGATATTATTCACACAGTTGACGGGTCAAGCTCGAGTTTCTTAACTTCGTCTCCCTCTACAAATTAAATTTGTTAAGATCGCAACTGCTGATCGGTAAATCAACAAACAAGTCTGAAAAAAATGAACCAGTGGGACTTGAATCTTTCATCTACCGCTTTCCGGGCAATGACACTACCACCAGGCTGTCCCTGGTTGCCGGAAGTGACACGATGAACATGTAACAAATGCCTAAGTTCCGAAATTCCGACATTGTTGTGTTAAGTAGTTCAAGGCGGACAAGGAATATTAAATGAAAGAAAGATATTATTCAGAGGGGAGAAGGTTCAGGTGCGGGTTTCTTCACTTTAACTCCCTCTACAAATTACATGTGTTAAGATCGCAACCGCTGATCGGTAAATTAACAAACATGTCGGACAAAAGAACCAGTGGGACTCGAACCTGTCATCTACTCGCATCTGAATTTTGACATTGCGGTTTACGTGTTATGACATTTGTGGTAATTTTGACACTCTGCACTGTAAAAAAAAAAAAAATTGTTTAATTTCTAAAGACCTAACTAAACACTTTTATGTGACAGTTTTCAAACACTGCGACGCGTTTATATATTATACACGTTTAGGAGCTAAATACATGCAGTGCTTATTTCCATCACACCCTAGGTGTTTAACACACACACACATGTTTATGTTTTAAACGGTTCTGATGTTTAAAAACTAAATACCTGCTCGCGATTTTTTTTTTCCGTAACCCTAACGCGTCGAAATTGCCAATTGTGTCACTTGAGCAAAGACTATCGGTGTACTTGGCTGGTTTTGTACGCATGCGCTTGGACTTCTTACTGTACAGTATGTACACATATACCAGTGGCATGGTCGTCTGCTAACACAGAATCAGATTCGAATGTGAATGGCACACCCTTCAAACATAACAACGGGTTTGTGTGTATGTGTGTGTGTGTGTGTGTGTGTGTGCGTGTGTGTGTATGTGTGTGTGCGTATGTGTGTGTGTGTGTGTGTGTGTTTAAAAAAGAAGGTGATTCAGCAGCACAAGTGTGTGCGTAAGGCAGATATGGATTGGCTTGAAGTTACTAAGTAATCAGAAAGCCTTTTCTGAGATATTCATGCAGAATTCTATGTCAAGTAATACGCTACGCATGGTATAATGTGTATATATAGGCCTATATTGTACTGTGTGTAAGAAAAATATGATTTAGAAGCACAAGAGATAAGAATTCAGCTGCTTATTTTTGTTCAAATTAATTTCATTGTAAACATGGGCCTGAAATTTCGATGAAATTCTAATGAAGAATATCATTTCTGTATTATTCTGTTCGCACTGCAAGTATACACTCAACAGTAACACGTTCCCATTAATCGAAGTTCCAGAGGAAAATGAGAAGTGAGGACACAAGTCGTACATGGTAAGTTGGAGCTTTATTCGAAGACGTTTCACATGAGCAAGCCATTCAGCAAGTATATCATTTCACAAAACTCAGCACTCAGTATATCGTGTACAACATAAGCAGGGAGGTGACTCACCTTGCTGGTATTAATTCTCTCACCTCCCTGGTACACGGGAGGGCGCCTTTTTCAATCAAACTTACAAATCACTGGTCACTTTCACTGACAGCGATCACTTGTGTTCAGATTATTTATGGGCTGCCTTACGCGGCAGTGGAGAGAGCGTCAGGTGGTGTCCGTTGACAAGCCACGAATGTTTTTTTTTTTTTTTTTTGGGGGGGGGGGTAGGATAATAGTGCTGCTTGATATAATGATGTGTACATAGGCCGTGAGGTAAAAGAAATTTCATTTCAATTCAATTCAATTCGATTTTATTGTCCGTTTCTGGAAATGTGTTTTGTTGGCATTCACACAAGTTACATCGATACATACAATATATACAGAGCACACGTTTAACATGGATACATAGACATGATAAAAACACAAGAGATATACAGCAATACTATGTCAATGTCATTGTCAGAAATATATGACATTAAAGAAAAATTAATCTGTATAAATCAACGTTGCGTTGGGTGTGATGTGCATTAACATACACAAGTGTGTAAATATGTATCAGATTTATAATAACAATATAAAACTTTTAAACATACATCTTTACGTCTAAATAAGTGATTGTATATATCTCGAAGGCTATTTACGTGCGTGTGTGTGCGTGTATATGTGTATACGTGTGTGAACGTACAAAAATGTAAGTCTATGTTTTTTGACAAAACCGTATAAATTACATACATACGATTGTTCTTTTTTTTTTTACAACAGCTGAGATAATAGTAATTTGCTAGTCAACTGTTCGGATGGCGTTAAAGGCTATCTGTGAAGGGTTAGTGTATAGGATCGCATTTGTATAACATAAAAAATCTACGGTTTAAAGATGTTAAAAGCAATGACAGTATTCAATGAAACATTGTGTCAACATCCATGTGACGTTTACATGAATGGTTAGTCCAGCGTGGCACGACATAACTACGTGCATGTATAAGGTTGAGCCAACATTGGTTCGTAACCAAGATGTTGACTCCACTAGGAATTAATCACCTACACAGTGTTCAAAAATTCATTCTGCCCCCCCCCCCCCGCAGAAAAGTGGTGTTTTGATGTGCTCGTCACTTAATTTATGAAGAGTATTTTGATAATTTTCTCCTTCGTAGGCATTTGTAAAGATATTAAGAAATTTATTTGAAATGTATTTTCCATGATGTTTTGATGAAGAAATAGAACTGATGTCACAGAGGTTATTTGTAAAATATTTGGAGTGATTACTAAAGAGGATGAATTTAATACAAACATGTATTTTAAAGGTCCTGTTTACCGTTGAGAACAGCGATTTAAAAAGTAATGTTCAAGATAACACTTTTGATGCATGTGTAGGTCATTCCACATCCCACCATATAAAACGTTTTCAATAAAGCATGAAATATAAGGAGAGATCACTATTTTTCTTACTAAACCATAACTGTAGACGGTTTAATCTGGAAACATTTTTATTATAACTATTGTACACATTTTGTATATCTAAAAAAAACATAACATCGATGATAATGGTTCAAATATTTACATTGGTTGTTTCTATCCCTAACGCACATTTAAGAACTACTTTGAAGCACCAATGCTGGGTTTTTGTTTCATATGCAAAAGGTAAATGATGCCTTTACGTTAGAGTATGAAATTTTGCATACATGTACTTTCTTTTCTATTCTCTTGTATAGGAAGTTGCTGGAAACGTCATAGATTGCCTGATTTTCTTGATCGATTATACTTTGTTGAAAATTAGAACGATACCTTTCTTAAGAAAGTTTTCCTCAATCTTTAACCAATAATATTTTCTTATTTGCCACTTGAGGGTTTTTTTTTTTTAAAGAAGTTATCTTTAGTTTGGACTTCCCCTTACTTTAGGTTTCAAATACAGACCTGTAAATTCATCTATTTCAACGTTTGACGTTGTATCTCAGATCAGCAAAAGTTGTCGATTTCTACAGCATGGATGCATTAGGATGCGTGCAGAAAATGCACAGAAATTGGTTAGGAAAAACATATATCACTAATACTAAAGTAGTCATATGAACGGTTGAATTGGCAGAAAGGGATGGAACAAACTTTATGAACATCCCAGCTAGCAGACGGAGGTCAAAAAGACGTCTCAATTTGGTCGCAACTACATGGTCAAAGTTGTCGCAAGTCTGAAAATGACCAGAAAATGACGTGATTTCAACGTCTCTTTGAAACGAATTTATCACGTCATGTTATGGACCTCTTGATGTGTTATGTCAGTTTTGCGACGTATTTATTACCTAATATTGGTGACATATTGATGACGTAAAATTAACGTCAATTTTGCGACGTAATTTTTACGTCATAAACACGTATTAATGACGCAATCTACGTTGGTTTGCAAAGTATTCATAGCGTTATTTAAATGACGTCTTAATACCATAATATAATTATACTTTGTTTTACAACGCATTTATGACGTCATATCAGTGACGTATTAACGTGAAATTTTATTCAGTTTTGCGACGTATTTATGACGTCATATTAGCGAAGAACTAAAGACGTAAAATTGAAGTCAATTTTGTGACGTATTATTCATGTCGTATACGACGCATAGGTGAAGTAAAATTTACGTTGCTTTGCAATGCATTTCTCACGTCATATTAATGACGTATTATAACGTGAAATTTAGGCTACATTGTTTTGGGACGTATTTATGACGTTATATTAGCGACATGTAAACGCTATGTTCCCGTCAGTTTTGCAACGTCTTTGTGACGTCATATAATTAGGCCTACGAATTATAGTTTTATAGTTATATCAGTTTTTTGGCAACGTGTTTATCACGTCATATTAATGACGTATCATGACGTTAAATTTACGTTGATTTTGGATGTATTTATGACGTTATATTAACGACATGTGAACGTTATGTTCACGTCAGTTTTGTGACGTCTTTATGACGTCATATAATTAGGCCTACAAATTATAGTTTTGTAGAGTTATATCAGCTTGTTTTGCAACGTATTTATCACGTCATATTAATGACGTATTACAACGTGAAATTTAGGCTACATTGTTTTGGGACGTATTTATAACGTTATATTAGTGACATATGAACGTTATGTTCACGTCAGTTTTGCGACGTCCTTGTGACGTCATATAATTAGGCCTACGAATATAGAGTGTTATAATTATATCAGTTTGCTTTGCAACGTGTTTAACGTTAAATTTACGTTGTTTTGCGACGTATCTATAACGTTGCATTAGCGACGTATTAACATTATGTCCACGTCAATTTTGCGACGTCTTTATGACGTCATTTCATTAAGCCTACGAATAGTTTTATAGAGTTATATTGGTTTGCTTTGCAACGTATTCATCACGTCATATTAATGACGCATTATAACGTTAAATTTACGTTGTTTTGTGACGTATTATGACGTTATATTAACGACATATGAACGTTATGTTCACGTCAGTTTTGCGACGTCTTCATGACGTCATATAATTAAGCCTACGAATTATAGTTTTGTAGAGTTATATCAGTTTGTTTTGCAACGTATTTATCACGTCATATCAATGACGTATTATGACGTTAAATTTACGTTGTTTTGCGACATATTAACCAAGTTTTTCGACGTCTTTATAACGTCATATTATAATAAGGCCTACTAATTATAGAGTTTTATAGAGTTATATCAGTTTGCTTTGTGACATACTGTCGTCAGAATGACATTATCACGTCATTACTGTCGTCAGAAAGACGTCGAAACTGTCAACAATAAGACGAATTTTTGTTCAAATGGAAGATATAAAAATGACGTCATTATTTAGACTTCAGAAAGGCGCAATAATTGTCGTTTGTTTAACGTTTATAAGCCAAGAAAGCAGACATCATTTAGGCGTCTTAAACTGACGCCAGAAAGTCGTATTTCTGCTCAAATGGATGACGTCTAAAAGACGACATATTTGTGACGTCTTTCTGACGTCTGGGTTGTTATACAAAGACGTCATAAAGACGTGTAAATTACTAATTTAAAGACGAGACTGACGTCAAAAAAAATCTTTTAGACGAAAATAAACAAAGATACTGGACGTCATATTAACGTTTCAAACTGACGTCAATATGTCGTATTTTTGCTCAAATGGAAGTTGTCCAAAAGCTGCCCCCCCCCCCACGGAAGAAAGCAGTAACTGCATAGCTGCTGAGCTGAGATAAATGCGATTTTGTGTTTTTTGCAGATTCTTTAAAAAAAAAAAAACATTCAAAAATAATTTTGTGGTATGATTATGCACCATACCTAGTTGTCTAACAATACCTAGGAAAAAAATTATGTTTCCGTTATTTTTTAAATGTTATTTAGGAAAATGCAGTTACTGCGGTGGCTCACCCTTGATTCTGGGTAGTTTCCCCACGGAAAAAAGCAGTAACTGCAGACGGCCAGGAGTCTGCTGTTTTCCCCATGGAAAAAAGCAGTAACTGCACATGTCACATGACCATATAGATAGGAGGAGAATTGTTACCACCACCAGGTTATAAAGTTCTTCTACTTTCTGGTTAGTCTAGATCTATAAGATTTAGGACCTATCGCTAGACCTAGACTAGGTCTTGTCGATTGAATGGCATTCTGTGCAAAAATAAGGTAGACACCTATGTACCCTAATTGAACTTTGGAGTGCCCGGCGTGGCCCCTGACACATGACCCTGGACTAGACAATAAGTCAAGTCTCTTCGTCTTAGATCCTAGTCGAACTCTGACGTTACACTTAAGCTAGACTACAGATTTATGCCCAATGTTAGTGCTAGACCTAGGTCTATTACGTTAGATTAGGCCTACTGACATTTTGTCTAACACTAAACAGTTAACAATAAATTAGAATCTAGATCTACTCTGTAACGTTAGATCTGGTAGACCTATTTTAAACTTTAGGGCCTACATATCTAACATTAGACTAACGTTAGTGCATTAATACTAGTGCTCATCTCCCTTCAATATATTTTCAGCTCACCTAGATTTTCTGGTTCTGGCCAAAGCCATGGCTACCATGACTTTTCCTCTGCAATTCATGATAGATTTACAGGCATGCCTGGACCGCAGATACTGTGTGACAGCATGGTTAGCACTGGCACTGTGCCAGACCTGCAATACTGTGCATGCAAGTGAATGAGTGTGATGTGATGCAATGTTTAGCTAGTTACTGTAGCTGTATGCTGCAGGATTTTATATGCGCATGCATGCAGCTGACAATGACAATGACAATGACAATGACAATGACAATGGTTTGACAATGGTTTTTTTATTTTCTCATGTCACCCAACGTCAGGGTATTGAAGAAAATCAAAAATAAACACCGTAACAGATAAAATCAGTTAATTAATACATTAATACATTGTAAATTACATATATATACAGAAAATTGAATATTTACAAAATATACAAAATATACAGAATGGTGCAGGACCCAGAAGAGAGAAAGAGAGTGAGAGAGAGAGAGAGAGAGAGAGAAGGAAAGAGAGAAGGAAGACAAACAAAACAGTTAAAAAAAAAAAGCAGGGCAACAATAACGCAGATAAAAGCAATTTCAATAATATAAAACTAAACATTGTAAAAAGCTATATTTACATGAAAAAAAATACAAATAATGATATTAATAATTATTATTTCTTATGGAGCTTCATTATTTCCTTACAAAATTTAGCTAAATTTATCAACTCACTGCTGCACGCGTATTCTGCACTCTGAGCGCGCTGAGTCTGCCAGGTTTGCTAGTCTCCAGAAAGAAGCTTTTTCTACAACTTGTCATATGATTCCCTGCGGGCAGAGTCAAGTTACTGGTGAAACAATCTTTTTATATCTACTCTCCTAAATTATGGGAGAAACTGCTGTTTACATTGTTTAAAAAAATATAGTAGAAAAAATAAATGGTATTAGGGAAAAAAAAATACAGGAAGGACTATACAGAGTCTGAATGATAAAGACTAAATTGTTAGTTACTGCTTTCTTCCGTGGGCTTTGTTAGTTACTGCTTTTTTCCGTGGGGAAACTTGCAAAGTTGAATCAACTGGATGCAGTTACTGCTTTTTGCAAAAGTGAAAAATTGTATTTTTGGTCACTTTCATTTTTCTTTTTGCAAAACTGACCTATTAACGTTGGAGAGCATTAGGTAAACTATTCATTTTTGCAAAAAAAGTAGACATTCATAAAAATGTCAGTTACTGCTTTTTTCCGTGGGGGGGGGGGGGGCAGAAAGACGTCATTGGTGGTTATATAAAAGTCTTCTTAATGACGTATAAATAATTCTAAAGACAAGATGTACGTCAGAACGTCATGAGCACGTCGTTTACACGTCAATTCATGACTTTTTAACGTATATTGGAAAAGAAAACAAGGAATACATCTGAAAGACGCCTTTTCTTCAAGAACAAGGGAAATGGACGTGATTTTGACGTCATTTTGAAGTCGTGGCCAGTTGGTTTATCAGTATTTCAGTTTAAGATCTAATAAAGCGCTTGTGAGCACCTCAAGGTACAAATCATGATAAAAATCTAACCTACCCTACTCCTGCAAATGTCCTAAGCCTTATATCTACGTCTACCACCTATATAGTTGCTAGCATTGTTGTATCACGTTTAAGGGGAAAAATTTGTACTGCTTTATGACATGGTTGCTAAAATAGGTCACAGCAGCTCAATCTTGAAATATATAAATATGTGTTCATAAAACACGCTGAAGTTTGAATAACAAACATTTTTTTAACAATAGAGTGCACAATTTCTGACACTTTTATGATTATAAGCAGAATGTTTACTTTTTCAGACGTGAACAACGACCAGCTGTGACCTCGCTTTCATTTTCTTTCAGAATAACTCTTGATTACGATTTTTACGTTAGCATACACGAAACTTTGTAAGTAACGATATACTGCACACCTACCACACCCACACAAACACATAAACACACAAACACACAATACACATTGCACGCACTCGCACATACACACAAAGACACATACACAAAGTGCATGGGAGGTTTTCAGGCGCCCGCCGTCGAGTTTTCGGTGCAAAGAAAAGAAACACACACACACACACACACACACACACACACACATTGCAACATTGCTGATAGATTCCGTACTTTTGTCCAGGCTTGGTATGGAGCTATATAGGACACCATTATGATGGCTAACATCGTTTAAACGTATATCAGTTTCCTATAAATGCATATTATAAAAACGCGTAAGTAGCATCTGTGACTCTGCACAGATGCTTGATGTTCCAACTTAATGAAAAGACCTTAAATTTGGCTAATATCGGGTAGATTAATTTTCTTTTGGTTATCCTTCACCATTAGAATAAATGAAATTAATTTGTGCCAAATAACAACACATTATATAACGATCGTTTCAAATCGCTTCCACAAATGTGTATTACTCATAAACTCATGAACCCACCTGGAAATCTGATACCAGTTTATGCCAGGTGATTGTATCTATATCTAATATATCGATCATGAAGTTTCATAAAAAGTTACGAGTATAACAAGAACTCGAGTTTTGGAGCGCGCTCGGTAACCAGCTAACACGTGTGCATGCGGCTAGTGTTCTTATAAACAAACAAACAAACAAACAAATCAGTGTTTTAATATTCAATCATTTATCTTCATCATTTCATTGAATCGACTTACAATAAGGATGCTAGGCCATGTGGGCATTGGAGGGAGGGATCGAGTAGGAATATATTGATAATCGCAATGCTTATTTAGACTGATGAAAATGATGAAGCTGAAAATATCTAAGAGATTTCGTGAAGTTGTTGATGGATTGGTGACATGAAAAAAAAAAAGTATTGATAAGTGCAATATGGTGGAGGAAGATTGCTTGTGGTAATTTGTATACGATGGTAATACGAGTAGCAATTATGGTGATGATGATGATGATAAGATGATATCCAGTTGTGAAATGATAGTAATGGTGTTTATGGTCGATCCCACAGAACTCTTTTCTGTGATCGATCCCTCAGTTTTATAATCTAATCGAAGCAATGACGGTAGTGATGATTGCTTGATATTAAAGGAAACCAAAACCCAAAAGAGCAATGTGGATTGAGTGAACGCAGCAACATTAGTGAAAGTTTGAGGAAAATCCGACAATCGATGCAAAAATTATTCATTTTTATAGTTTTGGTGTTGTAATCACTGGATAAGGAGACTACTAGAGTCCATGACGTCATGTGTGGACAACAATGTAAAGAAAACATGAAGAGAATTCCACAAAGAAATCATTTTTCATGAAAATTACACATTCCATCAACTTAATTGATACTGACATAAGTTATGTTAAAGGCAGTAATCATTCCCCCTACTTTCTGAAAGCGGTTTTTATAGTATCCCCTTATCCAGTTGTACCAACATCAAAACGTCAAAAATGCATAACTTTTGCATCTTTTACAATTGTGCGATTTTCCTTTAACTGTCACCGATGTGTTTTACTAATGTTGCTGCTTTCACTCAATCCACATTTGGGTTTGGGTTTCCTTCACTGATGGTCGTTTTGGTAGAGGTAACGAGGCACTTGATGAGGAGATCTATTGGGTTGGCAATGATAAAGTGAACATAAAAAAATATAGACCTATCATCTATATTGATAGATCAATTCAAACCGTACGTGATATTAGAATGAAAATGAGTTGCTGTTTGCTTTATAAATCCTGTTTCAAAATGCCTTTATAAAGCTGATTGAATTAATATATTAATATAGAGATATCGAAATCGAAGATTACTCTCCCCCAGCTTCTCTTCCCTCCCCATCTTCATCTTGGATGTTAGTGCATGAGAATTTAATCATATATATCTTGATCTACATGAACCTGAACTAAAAAGGAGCCTACTACGCCTTTCTGAATCATTTTTTTTTTAAAGCACAATCATCGTGAGGTTGGAGAAGTATAAACCCAAATTAACCAAGTAGTGTATTCATGTTACCCAATTAGACCTAATGCCCCCACTTCGAATCTGATTCTGCGTGGCTTAATAAACATGATCAATGTTAACAATGGCAATTGCTGCAGTTGTACGCCTATATAGGCCTATATCATAATTCATTCCAAGCTTAGATTTCCAATTTACTTATGCAAGATATTGATGAGAACTTCGAGTTTGCATCTTAACAACAATTTGTACTCCATGACTGAATTTCTCTTTTCTAATGTTTTCATCGAGACGCTCAGCGCTTAGAAACATTGTAATAAGCGCTTTATAAATGATATTTTATTATTATCATTAACAACGCAAGTCTTGCGAGACAAAAAAGTGTCAGCAGACGGCGAACAAAACCACAGGAATACCAGTAGTGTAAGCAGACGGCAAAGCAGAACGCGATGCCGATGGCGAAGTGGAAACACACACACACACACACACACACACACACACACGCATACACACACACACACCCACACAAAGCCGTTGTTATGACAGTTCACAAGGCGGCGTACCATTCTCACATTCTAATCTGATTCTGTGGTTAGCAGAGACCATGGTACTGTATACAAGAAAGCAACACAAGTATCGCAACCAACTAGTACACTGATAGTCTTTGCTCAAGTGCCACAATTGGCAATTTCGACGCGTTAGGGTTACGGAAACGCACATCAAACGTTTACACCATAATGACTCACAGTGTTGAAATACTAAGCACCGAAAAGTCACATAATCACCCACAATGTTTAATATCTAAACACTGAACAAAAAAAAAAAGAAAGCATGACGCAGTGTTTACAATGTAAACACTACGACATGTTTATTCGCTGTGACAGATCAAAAACATTGCGATTTGGTTATTTCTCATTTAAGTGTTTATTCTTAGATGTCTGATTTTTTACATCCATCACAGAATTGCATGTTTAGTATTCACTAAACATGTGACATGTTTACATATTATACATGGTTATTTCTCACCGTTTACATGAGACATGTTTACACCTTATACATGCTAAGTGTGTATAACTGGAATTAACATGTTTACACATCATACATGCTAATTCCCACGTATTTATATAAGACATGTTTACACATCATACATTCATACATTTTAATTTCTTAACGTTTACATGAGACATGTTACTCATCGTAGATGTTAATTCCCATGTGTTTATTAATGTAAAATGAATTTTTCCACTTCTGTATGAAATTAGATAAACGCATAACATTTTATAGAATTTACCCAGTGTGTACCAAATCATCAGCACATTTACATCGCATAATACCAGGGGAGACCTGGGTTAGCTTTCACAGACATTTTGGCTACAAGAGTCAGAGGCAACTCTCTGAATGCAAGTTATCAAAAGATCAGTCAAAGCTTGGGCGACATCTGATGAATGTGATAAGTTAAAATCCTTTAAATATTACCATGCTTTGCTATATGACATCATACTGAGTTAACCTTATAAAGCCCAAGGGGCGGTGGGGGGGGGGACACATTGTGCCCCCTACCAAATTTTCGTTTGCCACTCCTATACCCCTTACCCGATTTCAACCAAATTTTGTGACTTTTCCTAAAATCTTATTGCAAATATTGTAATATATAAGTTAGCTATGTCTGATACTGCTGGTTGCCATGGCAACCATAAACTGACAACCATGTTCATCAGAATTTGAATGTTTTTTCCTATTCAAAATTCAATCAATAATATACTAATGGATGAAATTAGGGTTTTCTTTGCTGTAATTTGCTGAAGGACCAAAATGTGAAGTAATTATGGGCCTGAATTACCGTGAAATAGTTTTCTTATTATCTCCTTTATTTTCATATGTGACCCTGCACCTCAAAACAAACAAAAAGTCGCCAGACATGAATGTTTAGTTAAGACCATATTCTGAAAGAGCAGACTTTAAGCTTTAAAATGATGTATAACTCAAATCAAATGAACTCTCTTAACCTATGTAAATATTGGAAAGAAAGCACACACTCTGGAAAAGTGTGAACTGAGAAAAGAGGCTCTGAAGTACAGTGTCTATTCAAGCGCTTAATCTTTACCAAACCGTGCTGGCTGTGCGATGAATGGGACAAAAAATAGGAAGTAAACCACCAGAGTAACAACAATGAAGGGATTATCAAATTAAACTGAAATCAAGCATGCCTCATTAACACATTCTGTCCATAATTAATGCCAACTTTCAAAGCAGTAGCACTATCTTTTCAAAAGTTATTAGAGTTGAAAGTGAAGAGTGTGGATAATGTTTTTCAGAAATGAAAAAGGGATTCTAAAGACACACCTAATCACACTATTCTACCAAAAATGTTTGAGATAAACTGCTAAAAACCACACTCTCCTGCCCGTTTTATGATACCAAATTTTAGCATAATGTAAAAGAAGATCCGTTCTTTCAGAAAATATGAAAAAGTCAAGTTCGGCTAGGTTGACTCATTTCACTTATTTTCAGTCCTCACGCAAAATCAAAGTGTGTGCGACTTTATGTTCGTTTTGAGGTGCACGGTCATATAATGATGACGTAGGCATCAAAAACTAGATATAATAGAAATAGTCAGCATATTCCCAAGACTACCGTTTTATTTTATGACATTATCACACAAGCTTTCCCTGTAATATCATTTGTTGATCATATTATCAATCTGCAAACTCAAAATTCCAATATTATGGAAATATTACATGTGATACCAATATTTGTATCAATCGAAAGAAATACACCGTAGGTTTCATACATTTCTTTATATTGTAATGTATAGCGCCCCCACAAGTTGACCTTGAGATATTTCAACCATAACTAACAATGAAGGTTGACTTGCTTTTCCTTTGTGGCAAATATGAAAATGATTGATATAAAATAAAAACATATATACTGGGATAAAGAAATATAGAGAAAAAATATGATTTTAGCCTATTTCCTATGTATTCCTTTATATTTTGGTCAATACCGCCCTTAATAGATGACCTTGAGAAATGTCAAATGTGTGGTCATGTAGAGTAGGAGTTGTTCTACCCATGTGCCAAATATGACGGTGATACATCTTATAATAAAGAGGTTATATGGGGGGGGGGGCGCAATGTGCCTCCCTTGGGCCTGGAAGGGGTCAAAATAGCTTTGGCTTTATAGGGTTAAATGCAAGAGACCTGAGAGTCACAGGCCTGTACACGAAGACATAAATGAAATTGAAGACCTGAATTTAAAAACGACCCCAGTCCAATTTTTGGCCGAATTCAGTTTGACATGGGAAATTGTAGCTTATGCATGGACTCATCTTGTGTATAAATGATAAATCCTAATTAAATCCGGAAGCGCCTGATGTCACAAATGTACACACAAGTAGTTATGTACATGTATCAAGGCTGTATGCATGGTTGTTTAATGTGTATGTACACAGGTAGACCAGATTAATGGAGAACATTCTATATGATATTAGATATAGTACATACAGGCTGACCAGATCAGTGGAGAATTTTCTACATGGTATACAATGTAGCTACAGTACATGTATGCATCTGACAGGAAAGACATTATAGCTTACTCAATCTAGAATGATTTAACCCATTCCAGAAAATTCTGGGAAGTGCTGGCTGAGTGAGGCACTGCCCTTGTAGCCCAATGTGATTGGTAGTTAATTTTGGCAATGATGTTATGCACATATCGTCTGTTGAGAATGAGAAGGGCGTTAAGTGGTCGTGAACACTATGGGTTTAGTGGCAACTTAACGCTCTTATCATTCAAACCGACGATATTAGGAAGTGAGTCATCCAGGATTCCTGGAATTTGGACTTGCTAGTATGTTCAGGTATGTGGCCCCAGGTTGGAGAAAATTACAGAATGTACTAGAAAGGGGTGAATGGATAGTATATAAGCTGGAGAAATTCTGCAGTAGGCAGAGTACACAACACCTCTGCTCTGAGAGTTACGTCACTTCTGGCTCTGAAGCGACTTGTTATAGTTAGTCCTGTGTTACCTGCTGACCTGCTATACAAACTGTGTTTGTGGAGATAAGGCCTGGGAGACATTTTGCCTGCAGAGAATTAATTTGCCTACATTGGAGAGAGACTCCATATTTTAGTGTCAACGGACATTATTACGGCAAAGCTGTGACGGGCTGGATTCCTTGCTGGACATTATAAAGTGAATCATCATTCAACGCATCAACTGGACGTGGTCGTCATAACATTTGGATCCTGCCCGTAACGTCTGGATTGTACACGTTTCGCTGTGGACGTATATCCTGGATTTTTACCCCGGATTAATACCGAGGATTATTACAACCTCCGCCTCTGGATTTACGTCTGAGGTATCATTCATCGGTGCATCGCGGATCACTCATCTGTGCATCGAACATCGTATCTGGACACTGTCAAAGGATTACTTGCTTTCAAATTTGGCTGTAGTACGTGTAAGTGTTTCCACTGCCGATTTATAATTGTTTCTATTGATCATTATTGTACTGATGTGAAAACCGATTACGAGTCTGTACCCACAATATCACTGTTAATAAGCCGCCTGAACATTAGTTGATTGTTTCTTTTGTGCGATCATTCTCAGAGTGATTTTGGTCGTAACACTGAAATGAATAAGTAAAATCTTACCCAAGTCCAG
The DNA here is from genome assembly GCA_033980235.1 of Diadema setosum. Lineage (NCBI taxonomy): Eukaryota > Metazoa > Echinodermata > Echinoidea > Diadematoida > Diadematidae > Diadema > Diadema setosum. Next base: position 30,312,219 of record CM067070.1, read on the forward strand.
GACTTGGGTCAATTTTACATTCATATTATAGCACCCTCTCTCATCCTTCTCTCATCTCATATAGCAGCCTACCCTGTTTATGATTCAAAGAACGACCCAAGTCCATATGATTCAAAGGACGACCCAAGTCTATCACACAAAATGGTCTCTCCACAATGAATGTAAATGTTAATTGTCATGATAATATAATGTTCTAATTTGTGTTGCACCACAAAACAAACAAAAAGTCGCCAGACAGGGATTTTTAGTTAAGGAATGATTCTGAAAGAGCAGATTCTAAGCTTTAAAATGGTGTATAACTCAGTTCAAATGGACTCTCCTAACCTATCTAAATATTGGAAAGAAAGTGCATGCTCTGGAAAAGTGTTAACCGAGAAATGAGGCTCTGAAGTACAGGTTCTACCTGTCTATTCAAGCGCTTAACCTTGACCAAGTTGCTAGCTGTGCGATGAGTGGGACAGAAAAGAGGATGTATACCACTGGAGCAACAACAATGAAGGTATCACCAGATTAAAGTGAAATTGAGCGTGCCCTATTAACACATTCTTTCCATGATTAATGCCAACTCTCAAAGCAGTAGCCTTTTTCCGTAAAAAGTTATCAGACTTGAAAGTGAAGAGTGTGCAAAGGGTTATCAAGAAATAAAAAGGGACCTCTAAGACATACTTGATGTCACTATTCTACAAAAAATGGGATGTAGAAAAACGACTGAAAATGCACTTTCCCATTCATTTTATGACCCCAAACTAGAAAATAATGAAGAAGAAGGGTAGCTCTTTAGGAAAATATGAAAAACTAAATATTGACTTGGTTGTCCCATCTCACCTTTTTTGAGTTCTCACGTGAAATCAAGGGATGCGACTTTTTGTTCGTTTTGTGATGCATGGTCACAAATAGAATATTATTGGACAAATGAAAAAGATATGAAGTTTTGGGGTTTTTTTGTTTTGTCTTTTTTGTCTTTTTTTTTTTAGTTTACTCGAAATGGCCTTCCATGGACTTGAGTCGTTTTTATATTCACATACTAAATTTCGATACACACAGTAAAATTTGTATTTGCAGGAAATTGCACACAACTCACTTTGGAAAAATAAATATTACCTTTAAAAGTTACTTTTTTCAGTCCCATGTAATTCTTGGCCTACTCTCAAGATTCGACTTCTTTCTACTGTATTCATAACTCATTCTTAGTATTATAAAACAAACAAACAAACAAACAAACTTGTTGATTGTGAATTGCAACTCAATGCTTCAGGAGCTTGAAACAGTGTTTGTTACGCCTACAGGAACATATCTGCCTTATATGAACAGATCCATGCCAACCTTGAAGATTGCATTAATTATTGGTGAAGTGCTTTGGAATATCTGCACCATATTAGGCTCCCGCAAATTATACAATGCACCACATATGAGCGTATTGGTAATGATCAGGGAGTGTAGATGATGCACTTCATCGCAAACAAACCAAGAAAAAAAAGTTTTCACAGCATAGCCTGTGGTAAACATCAGGGCTTCCTGATCAGTACCAATAATGGAACTTAATTACATGATATTCTCGGATTGTTCTTTTCACTGCGACGATCACTGGGCTACATTTAGGCTAACAGTACTGTAATGGATTTTTAATTTTTGCTATTTTGAGAGAAATAAGAATGTTAGGAGATTTCAAGGGTTGAGAGAAAACTTCTACTATGCTATAACCTGGGAGAAGGAAGTCAAACTCAATGGGTATACATGAATAGTCTATTAGAGTCTAATCAGTCTCATCACACTCCACATGGTATGGAGGGCTAATGTCAATCTCGACACAGCTAAAATTTTGGTAAAGACAAGAGGATATGAACAAAGACAAAATAATTCATTGCAACTGGAGGTGGGAAGGCATGCAAGGCTGTCATGAATACGCGATGTGATCAGCAAGACTCCTCCCTTGCTGTCAGTCAGTTGCAAGACTCCTCCCTATTCTCTATACATCCTGTACTACATTTCTAATACCTCTCTCCATGTGACCGATTTCAAGAATGTCTCAGAAAGAAAATAACTACCGAATGCTGCATTTCCTAGCAAGTCTACAAGAAAAATGCAAAGAATTCCAAACAAATACAACTACTGGCCTCTTATGGGCGTCCAATATCTGCTGATTGTATAGGAAGCATCTGAGGAAAAAAAAGAAATGGCTGAGATTTTGATTTGATTTGCTTTGATTTCTACATTCCCATGATTCCTTTTTGTACAAGAATATAACAGAAAGCCAATCGAACCAAGTTCTTGAGTAATATTTTAACAGTGAATTACATGGACATCGGTTCATGAATAAAATAAAGTGAATGAAACTGTTTTTCTTAAAGGGACTGGGGAGGAGTGTTGGAACCCAAAATGCAAAAGTACTATTTCATGAAGTGAAACAGGCAAAAACAAGGGCCAATGCCTATGAAAGAACTAAGCAATGAAAAAGAATCGATGAAAAATACGGCATTATGAAGATATCTATGATTTTGTGAAGAGCGTTACATGTAACGCTTGTCAAAATCACAGGGGGTCGGCTTAGAGGCTCTCCGTTCAAGTGTTGTTTTTGCCTCCCTCTTTTGTCCGATTTTGGCACAGCGTTGATTTGTTGCCTTCTCCTCGGCGAAAAGCAAGCCCAAGATAGAGTGTACAGCTGTACATCGACGCGCCGCGATCGCGAGGCGAAACCGTACCCGGGTGCCTGTTCACTGGCTAGCGAGCGTTATCGGTGCATTTCCCGGCATCCGCCCGGCAGCTAGCTAGCACGGGTCCGCTCGAACTCTGCTGGCTGCGTATATAGGCCTACTTACCGTACCACTCCATCCACACAACAATGGAGCCGCAGGAGGAGAGCGAGAGATCTGTCTCCAAGAGGAGGAAGACCATGAAAACCAGTGACAGAGTATGGAGATGGCGACAGAAAAATAAAATGAAGTCAATCCCAATTCCCCTCAAGACACAGGGGCTGAACGACAGAGATGTCATTTCACTTCTGCTGGATCGGTATTAAATTTGTGAAACTCGGAAGACTTCATTCAGTTCAGTGTGAGTAACAGTTAACTTCAGTTTAGGACCTACAATGTTAGTGTAACATTGCTGATAGAGATGTCACTTAGAGGATCTACACACACTATACTATTGTTATGAGTAGGCCTAGATTAGTAGTTTTGTTAGGTGTCCTATGCCCCACCCGGAAAGAGTTCCTTATTATGCCCCCCCCCCCCCCACCAACTTGCACAAAACAAACAAACTAACAAGTTAGGCCTACCATTCCTTTTTACCGATAATAAACTAAATAAAGGTTATGCCATTTATGGGAAGACTTCCCATATTATTAAACCTTTATTTAGTCCACCATTAGCAAAAAAACAAAAAAAAAAAACAGCAACCTATCTAACCATTATTTGTGCAAACTAGTGGGGGGGGGGATATAAGGAACTCTTTCCCCACACCCTAACTTGTTTCTATTATGGTAAACTAAAAGATATATCACAATTTGCCTGAGATTTTACTCGCATTTGAAGAAAGGCCACATGCAGATTCACAAAGCCAAAGGTGTACCGGTATTCAGAATGCAATTGAGGTAGTATGGTAGGTATCCTAGACCAATGTTCTACCATTCCTAGTCCGAGGCCCTTTTTCTCTGCCAATATATTAGATAACTGGAATTTTTTTTTCTGTGTAATGACATATCCCAAATTTGGCTCAACAGTTCTCCTTTTTGAAATGTGCTTCTGGCAATTGCACAAAATTGCTGTTCACATTAAGAAATGGCGCGCTAAAGTGTTTTGCATGTAAATACGCGAATTCCTATTTTACCATATTCTGAATTATGTTGCCCTATTCTACCTTCATGTCAAATTATGGGTCTCAAAATTTCGAAATAAGAAAGTTACGACACCCATCAAAACTGCCGTTTGTTACAAATCGGCGATAGGCGAGAAATCCAATTTTACGAAACGACACTGAATGAGTGAAAGTGTCAGCGAAGAGCTGCGTAGAGTGATCATCTGGTCACTCTCGGTTTTTACAAATAGTTTGTGGAGAGTCAACCGTGTATATGTTGTCACGGCAGCTATGATCGCGGACCAAAAACGTGAATTCACATGTTTGGTAAGGTACCTAATTATTGTCTCCGGTACACATGGCATTGCAAAAATGTTGATTGAAGTGTATCTATTGTGCGTATACATAAGTGGCTAATGGCGTATATGCATTGCAGCGCAGTTCACTCAGTCCCTAGTGTAGTGGTTAATGACGTATGCTTTGTAACACAGTAGGTGCTAGTTGTTGAGAAAGGTCTGTCAGATATTATTGTGGCAAATGTGGGTATCTTTTGTAGGGCAACAGCCAGCATCACATTCAAGGACCATCCTGACTAGGCAGCTCAGTGAAGCCAGTGACATCCCCTCTCGTCAGTTGAGACCAGCCCTCCCAGCTACCGAGCTTGATGTCAGAAGCCAGTGAAATTCCCTCTCGTCAGTTTCGACCAGCTACCCAGCTCGGTAAAGCCAGTGACATCTCCTTTCATCAGTTGAAACCAGCCCTCCTAGCTAACCAGCTTGATGAAGCCAGTGGCATTCCCTCTCGTCAGTTTCGACCAGCTATACCCAGCTTGATGAAGCCAGTGACATCCCCTCTTGCCCATTGAAACCAGCCCTTGCACTGGTACAAAAGGTTTGTACAAACTGTCTTTAATTACCTGGTACATTTTGTTTTAATACACCTAGATCCAACAACTGTTTTGAACCTGCAAATGAAAATAAATGTTGATATTTAGTAAACAAAACATCAGTAAATTGTTCGATTTAACTCTGTGTTCTCAAACGATGCTGTTATTATTCTTGCTGTAATAATTGATAACATTTTTTTTTTGAACCCATAGCTGTGGTAGTGGTTAATAAGATTATGGTTGTCTTGATCATTACTTTTAGGGTTACAAGTTACATAGTTTGTACATTGCAGCCACATATAGGCCTCCTATATGATTGTATGTGGAATTACAGACCCCCAAATCCCATGCATGTGGCTGGATTTAAAGACATCATAGGCCCTATATGAGCTTGTATACATAGGGCCTACTTTGTAGATGCACAATGAGAGGCTGAGGTCATCCCGACGTCATGTGCAGTGTCAACTCATCAAAAATTTGGCTAGGGTCTGTAGGTTTTATTTTCCTTTTTGCTATTTAACTTCTACAGTAGACAGTCTATTTCTAACATATTTCATGGAGTTTTCTCTGTTGCATATATGTGAGCACTACAAGATATAGCTACCTGGTAGACTCTACACTGATATAAAAGGGATAGCAAGTTCTGTGACTAAATTTACAGAGTGGTGAAGAACTAATGCGACTATCCTAATTGTAAGTCAGTGTTAATGCCTTTCATTGTGACTGATATACAGATGAACTCCTGTCCAGATGCCCCTGTGAAATGGAAAAGGACAAGTTCGTGAATGCTGTTGCCTTCTCCAATTAGTTGTGGAGGAAAATGCTACTCTGAGGAAAGGACTTGGGTCAGATTGAAGTGGATCAAAACCTGGTGAGAGTGCTGACAGATATTGATTTTATCAGAGCCTGGGCAGATGTTAGAAGATAACAGGTTAGATGATGAAGATGTCCCTTTGGCATGCATATTTAGGAATTTTTATGTAAATATCATAAATAAAGTGGGCTACTAAGTATTTTCAATGGACTTTCAGCATCTAACATAACTACTTTCATCAGTACTAAACTTGTCATTGCTTGAATGTTAGTCATTAAAGAGAATATTTACTATGTGTAATACTGAATAGTTAATTGAGTCTATATGAGTAGTAAAATAATTTTTCATTGTAAATGTGTAGTAGTTACTATATTACCAACATTCAGTCATTAGATGAGAGATCAATAGAATGTGCTTGTTGGCCTCTATTGCAGTGGAACAGCTAGCATCACATCCAAGTGCCATCCCAGATATCCAGGTTGTTGAAGCCAGTGGCACCCCCTCTCGCCAAATAAGACTGCCTCTTCTAGGCTACGCAGCTCAGCAAGACCTGTGACATCCATCTCGCCAGTGGAGACCAGCCCTCTCTACCACCAAACTCAATGAAACCAGTGACATCCCCTCTTATTAGTCAGAACCAGCCCTCCCAGCTACTTACGTGTAGCTCCATGAAGCCAGTGACATCCCTCTCATGTTCTTCTTTGTGGCTGGCAAATGTTTGAAAAGTGAACTTGGATGACGTCAATATCATAATTATGTTGAGTGCATCCAAGTGATGGCAATGATAATACCTCTGACACCAGCTCTTCCTGTAGGCCTACTGTCAATTTATGCCTTCATTGTGTATAATAGCAAAAGACATGTTAGTAATGAAAAAGCTGCACCTTTGTACCAGGATTGTTGGGGATTCTGATAAATGCACATTGAACATGAATAACATCAATTCCAATCATAGACCTACATTCAAGTGATGGCAATACTAACTGATATGACACTACATTCATATTTCTGAACTCTCTATTTCTGTCTTTTCTGTGAGGTAACAACAAACATGTTAGTACTCAAATGTGTGAATCAGAATGAAACATTGAATTGATTGCATAGAAAATTTGTTCTTGCCCCATGTGGCAAGTAGGGAATATAAATCCTGTAAACTCCTAAACTGCATGTGCTTAAATTGTTACTGGAAACTGAAAGGGCTGCAATATCCAGGCACAAAGTGTTTTGTCCTTTTATTTTTTCATTTGGTATTTTTCCCCCTGTGTTTCCCAGGTGTTTCAGTGGTGAAAAGCTACAATTACTCCGTTACGATAAAATATTGCATCAGTGTTTTAAAGTGAACTTAAGCAGGGCTGTCATGCACAGCAGTGTACATCACTGAAAGGGCCTTTCACACATTTCATTATTGCTCTAATTGTTATTATTATTATTATTACTACTACTATTGTTGTTATTGCTAATGTTTTTATTACTATCATCATCTTCATAATGATTATTATCCTCATCATCATTTATGTGATCACTGATATCATGCCATGTGTTACATTCAAGTGGCACAGCAGGTCCTACACAGTAGCATTGTCCATCAGCATTTTGGAAGACACTTTTCAGCACATAATTTTGTGATAACTCTATCAAATCACATTATTATGAGGACAATATTTTTGTGGTAAATGGAGTTTGTGCCCTTGTAATATTCATTGCATCTATATTTTATAGCCAAAAATAGGTATGAATTTTGATAAACAAATGTGTTGGAAGTACTTCAAACAAGATGTTCAGTTTTCATTCACATAGATATAAAAATACATTGTAATATACATTTGGTAGGTCCCTACATGATGTTCTACTGATATAATTGTATACGCTAAAACCCTAAACTGAATGTGTTTTGACAATGCAATATGTAGAAGGTCTCCACACTGAAATAGTATAGTGTTCTTTGTACTTGAAGTCATTAAACCATGTGACATTGATTCTTGGACCTTCACTTATTTTTTTTTTCCCTGCAAATGTGCAAGTTATTTGAAAGTGGTTGCATTTGTTAGGTTTTTTTTTAATTTACATGTTATATTATTGTTATCATAATTGTTCAATATGATAGGAGTATAATGTGTAGATGCCAAAATTGACTAATGATAGAATGCTGAGCAGTGTTTTTTTTTTTTTTTTTTAAATGACTACCTTACCTGTGTAAATTGGCAATCTTTGCCATACAACTATTTCTATTATGACATTTCATATTTAAAAGATATTGACCGATTCGGGTTCGTTGAGGGCAGCAGACATTTTACGGCACAGGGCGCAGCCACAGTGGGTGTATCAGCCGATCCCCCCCCCCCCCTGCTCTCCCCCACCCCGGGGCAACATGTTTACACGCACTTGTAACAAAGGTTCGCGCACTAAGCAAGCATTCGCGCACTCAGTACGAGACGCCTATTGGCTAAAGCAGTTTTTCATTCTGCGCGCGTGCTAATGTAGGGAGAGGGGTGGGGGAGTGCGGAGGGGGGGGGGGGGTCGGCTGATACACCCACTATGGCTGCACATAGCGCGTCACAGAATCGGTCAATAGGCCTACATGCAAGTCGTCAGCACAGATTTGTTATCTCTACATTGTATATCACATCACATTACTGTGAGAGCAGTTTTTACATGTAGCACATTTGCAATTAGAACCTGTGCTCATGATGCAACACCAAATGCAAATATTCATGCAAAGATTAAAGAAAATGTAAGGTCAGTGTACCCTGGTACACACAACTTCTAATGTAGGTCCCATGTACACATGCAATTCATATGTACACATGAAATTTGTATATGTATGCATGGTAGTATAACGTACAGTGTAAGTGTAGGGATTTACTTTGAACCATTTATTATAAGTGTATCCCCCTTCTGTTATAACAGGTACCACCCCTCTACACATAAATACGTCAACCCACACATACAGTAGTATTCACATTTACATTCATCCACGCATCCCACCTATCACAGACACACCACATATCACATGACATTTTCCACTCTTTCACTTCTCACCCATTGTTCCCTTTAATACTGAAATCATGCCTAAATCACCCACGCCTACACACCATTTACATATTATGAATATTTAGTTTTAACCTTTGTTTCCTTATTTGCATGTTTTGTTATGTTGATTTTGTGTATGAATATTTGTTACAACCCACATTTACATGTAAACCCATGCCAAATTATGTGTAGAATAAACTGGCTACAAGTTAGTTAGCCAAGGGACTCCTAAGTAACACGTGTGCTGCCCTAGTTTGCTTTAAGTGTGACGAGTGCTAGAGAGCTAAGCGAACCCGAGCCCTTACATAAGAAATGTGTTAGATTTTTATTCACTGAAATATCAGAAGAAGATATTTATACCTGTGTAGGTCTAATTGTTAAGCATCAATTTACCACTGAGAAAAAAATGTGTTCTGATGATAAAAACCTAATCAGGGTTCTAGATAAAACTGAGTGAATGTTGTTGGCCTATGTGGAAATAATTGACTTGAACAGATTATTTCTTGTGTCTTTTTCGCCTTGTAGGTGAACGAGACATATTGCATCATGCGTGGTTGCATTGCATGATGAATAAGAAGATGTGTAAGGTAGCCTCAGAAATTGCTGGATTAGTTATTAGACTATTACAGGTGTCACATTATTCAGTCTAGAAGACTGAAAATGATCTGATTCCCAACATTTTTGTGTGTATCTGTGAAATAATTCCAATTAACCCTATTCAAACAGAAAAAAAGGTAGGCCTCAGCCATACCAATGACCAATTTTCTAACCTATTCAGTGCATGTGTCAGTTGTGAAGAAAATCATCCACAATAAATGTTACAACTAAGTCACATTTGAAATTACGAATACATGACAAGTTGTACCGGTAATAAAAATGAACTATTGGTTAGATCCAATGCAAGTTTAGATATAACATGGTACCTGGTACTTCTCTAGCCTACTTGTGTTTAAAATCTTTGAAGAACTAAAAAAATAAAAAAAAAAATAAAAAAAAATGGGTTTGCCATGAAGATTGCATTTCTTGACAATGTGCATGAAAAGTTTAAGATATGTATTGAATTACATGTACATGTAATAACACAACCCGTTTGTGTTTCGTGTAATTGTAATCAATAATTGAGATTTCGTTGATTTTTTTTTTTTCTACGTAGCCCGACCAGGTCACCAGACACCGTGCGAAGCAAGCACGGTAGCACTGTAACTGCGTACTGGGCTGTGTCCTTACCCGGAAAAGTTTCTACGTACAGCTACACAGGCACAGCCCAGTCGATCGCTGTATAAATAGCCCGGCGTCTGGTCGGGCTACGTATAGTACCGCGTTCACCTATCCCGCTTTCGGTACTCGTACTTCTCAATGAAGAATCTTGTAATGGAGTTTGATGGCTTTTAGGACACGTAGCCTACTGAGTCTTCCGACGATAGAACTATCTCTCATAGTATCTTGGAAGAAGGACATGTGAATCAGAATCGGAGGATCTAGGAGTCCTTTGATTTTAGGTTAGCGCTCTCATCAAATGAAAACACAACGCGAACTCATATACTCGTACACAGCATGCAAGATCGTACATCCACAGAAGGCTAGCTAGCTCTCGAGCTTGCTGCTGCGAGTTATGGCAAGTGATGCGGCCAGCGCTCGCCGCCGCGCCCATAGGCACAGCCAGTCGTCAGAGCTAGCTTGCTCTAACTAACGTGCTCTAACTACTAGTACAACAGTTCCGCAGCTCACTCGGCATGTTGGCTTGATTTCGCTGTAAGTTGGCTTGATGTCCGCAGTCAACAAGCAGTATTCCGCAATTCTACGTATCGCCATCGTATCGAAGGATCTTTTTCCAGAAAAGTATGTTTTGTTTTTCGCTTTTTAAAACATTTGAGAAGATTTCGATTTCCAAGATATTTTGACACATGTTAAGTTAAATATCTACCTTTCATTTTATACCCAAAACACCTTCTCTTTCGCATGTTTTGCACAACCGAACACTCCTCCCCAGGCCCTTTAATAGTGCAAAACGATTTCTAGCAAGTGCCTTTACATATTAGATGAAAATACTATTTTACGTATAAGAATTAAGCAAATCTACGAGCAATAAGATTGCAGGTGACCATTATCGTAAGCACAGAGGACAATGACCTGACAAACACACACACACACACACACACACACACATATATATATATATATATATATATATACTCTCTAAAAAAAAAAATGTTTGTTTGTTTGTTTGGTTTATTTCTGCATTTTCTTTCTCCGAATACAATTGCAAATGAAAACAAAATGACACAGATACATACAAATCAATACAAAGAAAAATCATTTGCGTAACAACATTCAGTCTGAAGTGGCATAATTATGAATCAAAATAACATATTAAGGCATACTGTATCTATTAACAAAGGAGAAATCAATACAGGGGACCGTCATCATAAGCAGAGCTTGACGTGGATGAGGCCCTATCTGAATATGTGATACCAATGTAATACAACACCAATTATATATGTACTCATAAAACTCTTAATCTTAATACACAAAACACATTTTGCTACAGAAAAAATAAACAGAAAAGAAAAATAGTGACTTGGCGCTTTAAAACAAGGGAAAAAAAAACAACACGCAGCACCATTGACTGCTGCATGGTATAGTAGACAATAAAAGTGTAGGTGTGTGCGAGTGACAGTGCGTCGAGTGTGCAGGTGACAGTGCAAGAGAGAATAAAGGCTGTAGCATGCCTATTTTGGGGCTAAGGTATACGCTTTAATGAATGTATGCAATATCATTATCAAAGAAAGGAACGGGAGGGAATGAAAAAAAAACACCTTGCATGGATCAGGGCTTAATGAGACTTCAGAAAAAAAGAAGAAAAAGTACATTGATCAAAGACTACTAACTGGAAACATATTTCAATAATAAATACTTTTTAAAATGAGCTTTAAAGGAAAACAGTGAAGTACACTGCTTTAATTGATCAGGTAGGTTATTCCAGACATCGGGACCGTAATGTCTAATTGATTTCTGAGCTAAAACAGTTTTGGGGTTTACAAGGTGAAAATCTGTCGAACGGCGAGTTGGATATGTGTGTATATTCGAATTTAAGTGAAAAATATTATGAAATAAAGAGGGAAGTTGATTTGTTGCATACTTGTACATAAATATACCTGTTTGTAAAACGTGGATGTCCTGAAGCTTCAAAGTATGCTTCAAAGTATTTCTAGTGAATAGATTCACTCCTCGCAGGGAGTGAATAAAATTTCACTCGATTAAGAGCGAATTTCACTCTTGTAACGAGTGAAATTTGTATGAAACGTATTCGCCGAGTGAATTCCGAGTGAAAATTAAGCCGAGTGAATTCCGAGTGAATACATAATTAAACGCATTTGGCTAGGCCAATAGAAATTGAGAATTCCCCTGTCATGTGTTTCCTCTAAGCCAATCACCAGCCGCGATTTCCCCTGCCTTGGGCGCGGGCAGGATTACATGAAGAGCGACGCGTCGCCTGTGCGTGGACTGTGTGCAATTGCGTGCTGTGTGTGTGCTAGCTGTGCGTGTATTACGCATAGGATCACAGATTTACGTGCGTGTGCAATCGTGAGAATCAGAGCCTGGATGTCGTGATGGACGTGAGAAAATTTCTGTCTTCAAATTGAGTGGGGCGGAGATATCATTCACATTTTTGAAGGTAAGCAAACCATAATAGATCGATCTAATTATAACTTGTTGAATTTTTCCAGTATTACGGGCTAGTCTAACGTTATACCTCTCCGTAAACGACCATGGAAGTTACCTTACGAATAACCCCGGGCCCGGGGCTTTCCTTATACACAGTTAGCAATGGGGATGGTCGAAGAACACCTTACGAACAGCTACTGTTCGCAATGTGCCCCCCTTGGGCCTGGAAGGGGTCAAAATAGCGTTGGCTTTATAGGGTTAAATGCAAGAGACCTGAGAGTCACAGGCCTGTACACGAAGACATAAATGAAATTGAAGACCTGAATTTAGGAACGACCCCAGTCCAATTTTTGGCCGAATTCAGTTTGACATGGGAAATTCTAGCTTATGCATGGACTCATCTTGTGTATAAATGATAAATCCTAATTACCCCCGGAAGTGCCTGAAATGAATAAGTGAAATCTTACCCAAGTCCAGGACTTGGGTAATTTTTCCATTCATATTATAGCACCCTCTCTCATCCTTCTCTCATCTCATATAGCAGCCTATCCTGTTTATGATTCAAAGAACGACCCAAGTCCATATGATCCAAAGAACGACCCAAGTCTATCACACAAAATGGTCTCTCCACAATGAATGTAAATATTAATTGTCATGATAATATAATGTTCAAATTTGTATATACAAGGTTTCCTTGCACCTCAAAACAAATAAAAAGTCGCCAGATAGGGATTTTTAGTTAAGAACTGATTCTGAAAAAGCAGACTCTAAGCTTTAAAATGGTGTATGACTCAATTCAAATGGACTCTCCTAACCTATCTCAATATTGGAAAGAAAGTGCGTGCTCTGGAAAAGTGTTAACCGAGAAATGAGGCTCTGAAGTACAGGGTCTAACTGTCTATTCAAGCGCTTAACCTTGACCAAGTCGTGCTAGCTGTGCGATGAATGGGACAGAAAAGAGGATGTAAACCACTGGAGCAACAACAATGAAGGTACCATCAGATTAAAGTGAAATTGAGCGTGCTCTATTAACACATTCTTTCCATGATTAATGCCAACTTTCAAAGCAGTAGCCTTTTTCCGTAAAAAGTTATCAGACTTGAAAGTGAAGAGTATGCAAAGGGTTATCAAGAAATAAAAAGGGGCCTCTAAGACATACTTGATGTCACTACTCTACAAAAAAGGGATGTAGAAAAACGACTGAAAATGCACTTTCCCATTCATTTTTTGACCCCAAACTAGAAAATAATGAAGAAGAAGGGTAGCTCTTTAGGAAAATATGAAAAACTAAGTATTGGCTTGGTTGTCCCATTTCACCTTTTTTGAGTTCTCATGTGAAATCAAGGGGTGCGCCTTTTTGTTCGTTTTGTGATGCATGGTCACAAATAGAATATTATAGGACAAATGAAAAAGATATGATTTTTTTTTTATTTTACTCGAAATGGCCTTCCATGGACTTGGGTCGTTCTTTTATTCAGATACTAAATTTCGATACACACAGTAAAATTTGTATTTGCAGGAAATTGCACACAACTCACTTTGGAAAAAGAAATATTACATTTAAAAGTTACTTTTTCAGTCACATGTAATTCTTGGCCTGCTTTCAAGATTCGACTTCTTTCTACTGTATTCAAAACTCCTTCTTAGTATTATAAAACAAACAAACAAACAAACTTGTTGATTGTGAATTGCAACTCAATGCTTCAGAAGCTTGACACAATGTATGTTACACCTACAGGAACATATCTGCCTTATATGAACAGATCCATGCCAACCTTGAAGATTGCATCAATTATTGGTGAAGTGCTTTGGAATATCCGCACCATATTAGGCTCCCGCAAATTATACAATGCACCACATATGGGCGTATTGGTAATGATCAGGGAGTGTAGATGATGCACTTCATCACAAACAAACCAAGAAAAAAAAAGTTTTCACAGCATAGCCTGTGGTGAACATCAGGGCTTCCTGATCAGTACCAATAATGGAACTTAATTACATGATATTCTCGGATTGTTCTTTTCACTGCGACGATCACTGGGCTACATTTAGGCTAACAGTACTGTAATGGATTTTTCATTTTTGCTTTTTTGAGAGAAATAAGAATGTTAGTAGATTTCGAGGGTTGAGAGAAAACTTTTACTATGCTATAACCTGGGAGAAGGAAGTCAAAATCAATGGGTATACATGAATAGTCTGTTAGAGTCTAATCAGTCTCATCACACTCCACATGGTATGGAGGGCTAATTTCAATCTCGACACAGCTAAAATTTTGGTAGAGACAAGAGGATATGAACAAAGGCAAAATAATTCATTGCAACTGGAGGTGGGAAGGCATGCAAGGCTGTCATGAATACGCGATGTGATCAGCAAGACTCCTCCCTTGTCAATTTGTCAGTCAGTTGCAAGACTCCTACCTATTCTCTATACATCCTGTACTACATTTCTAATACCTCTCTCCATGTGACCGATTTCAAGAATGTCTCAGAAAGAAAATAACTACCGAATGCTGCATTTCCTAGCAAGTCTACAAGAAAAATGCAAAGAATTCCAAACAAATGCAACTACTGGCCTCTTATGGGCGTCCAATATCTGCTGATTATATAGGAAGCATCTGAGGAAAAAAAATGAAATGGCTCAGATTTGGATTTGATTTGCTTTGATTTCTACATTCCCATGATTCCTTTTTGTACAAGAATTTAACAGAAAGCCAATCGAACAAAGTTCTTGAGTAATATTTTAACAGTGAATTACATGGACATTGGTTCATGAATAAAATGAAGTGAATAAAATTGTTTTTCTTAATAGTGCAAAACGATTTCTAGCAAGTGTCTTTACATATTAGATGAAAATACGATTTTACGTATCAGCTGTTAAAAAGACGAATTAAGCAAATCTACGAGCAATAAGATTGCAGGTGACCATTATCGTAAGCACAGAGGACAATGACCTGACACACACACACACACGCACATAATTATATACATATGGGTGAAAACGTTGAACGATGTACAATTGGCCATTTTCGGGCTTTTCGATATTCAAACCCTTGTAAAATTGTCACCTGGGGGTGTTTTTCATGGTTTGAGGTATCATTTGGTAGGGGAGGGTTGTACCTTTCAGAAAATATATACTTTGCAGTGTTCTTACTGCATTTTCTTAAAAAAAATAATGCCTTGAAGCTGAAAAAATTGACAAAAATGCATATTTTGCGAAAAAATCACAGAATCACACGTCTTAATTTTTGTTCTAATGTAATTCTACAGCTTTGTTTTTCCTTGTGAGTATGCCCAGACACTTTAACTATTCAATCAAGTACTTCTGCCATGAACGTGTGTGTTATTTATCTTATCAGGAAAGGTTGAATTCACTTATGTCTGAAAAAGAATGTCTCTGAATGAATTATCTTTTCCTTGACGCCAAAAATTCAGGATGACTATGAAAACATGTAAGGCCATATTTATTTAGCGTCTTATCCATACTACCATTCCATCAAAATTTGTGAGTGAGCTGTGTGAAATAATCGTGTGGTGGCTCATTAAAGAAAATTTTACTGAATAACCATCAGAGATGTTCAGTTATTTAATGGTGTCATTAATGAAAGTGGAATATGCTTGAGATAAAAAGTGGTTATCAGTATGTCAGTGTGAGCCAGGCGACTATGATGGTTGGCTACTTTAGTAGCATACTGTCCACAAAAATGAGTTCTGGCTGAAAACCCGAATTAGCGAATGTCTCTTATCAAAACGAATGTCCCTGATTGAAAGTCTCCGAAGGGATATTCCCTCATCTGACAATTTCGCACTGCATGATACTTTATTTGCGTGCTTATTTTACGCACTGACGAGCCATCCTGGAATCGAGTCAGCACAGTTTAACGACAGATATGTCCACAAATCTTGAAAATGTGAGTAATAACAAAAACTTTCATGGTGTTTGTGCCGATTTATTACAATTATTATTCCGTAGATTTGCCAATTAGTATCATTTGTGAAATTATGTATTTTAATATTTGGATTAGAGGTAAATTAAAAAAGGAAAGACAGTATATATGGACGAATCTGCACGAAGATCAAAGACCGCACGTCTCTGAGCAAAATGAAAAACGTCTCTGAAAATTACTGTTTCATGCATCCACTTTACAAATTATGGGAACATTAAAGTAAATTCATTTCTGGATGGGCTCAGTTAGTATAATAGGAGAAAGTAGAACCGCTGCCCCCCCCCCCCCCCCCCAAGGAAAAACGCAGTATCTAACATTTTTGGCGATTTTTACTTTTTTGCATAAATATAGTCAGTGGGCAATCCTTCTTCATATGACATATTCAGATTTTTGAAAAAAATGTTTAGAAAGCCATTTTTCCGTAACTGCCAAACGCAGTATCTACACTTAACTTGCACTTTCCCCGAGGAAAAACGCAGTATCTACATGATGAATATTTAGTGGAGCGGCATAGCTTGAAAAATTAGAGGAATTGTGCATTTTATGATAAAAGCACCAAATTTCGCACACATGTTGACAATGACATTTGAAATAAATTCAGATGTTGGGCCATCGTAAATAGCGCCCTCAGCGGCCATGGCAGCCATTTTTCAAAATGGCCGCCATAAATGCCATTTTCCGTAAAAATTTACAAATTTCAGGAGGAAAAATCAATAAGGATTTGCAAACGAGTGGGAAATAACATTTAAAATAGATTTAAATATTGGGCCACAGCAAATTGCGCCCTCAACGGAAATGGCAGCCATTTTCAAAATGGCCGCCATAAATGCCATTTTTCGCAAAAAAAAAAAAAAATTAAAAATTTCAGAAGGGAAAACCAGTAAGATTTTGCAAACGAGTGGGAAATAACATTCAAAATAAGTTCAGGTATTGGGCCATCGTAAATAGCGCCCTCAACGGCCATAGCAGCCATTTTTTTCAAAATGGCCGCCATAAATGCCATTTTTCGCAAAAAAAATAAAAAAAATCAGAAGGGAAAACCAGTGAGATTTTGCAAACGAGTGGGAAATAACATTCAAAATAAGTTCAGATATTGGGCCATCGTAAATAGCGCCCTCAACTGCCATAGCAGCCATTTTTTTTTTTCAAAATGGCCACCATAAATGCCATTTTTCGTAAAAATTTACAAATTTCAGAAGGGAAAATCAATAAGATTTTGCAAATGTGTCGGAAATAGCATTCAAAGTAAATTCAGATATTGGGCCATCGCAAATTGGGCCCTCAACGGCGATGACAGTGATTTTTAAAATGGCCGCCATAAATGCCAGTTTTCGTAAAATGTTAAAAATTTCAGAAGGGAAAATCAATAAGATTTTGCAAACGAGTGGGAAATAACATTCAAAATAAATTTAGGTATTGGGCCATCGCAAATTGCGCCCCCAACGGCCATGGCAGCCATTTTTTCAAAATGGCGGCCATAAATGCCAGTTTCCGTAAGATTTTACAAATTTCAGAAGGGAAAATCAATAAGATTTTGCAAACGAGTGGAATATAACATTTAGAATAAATTTAGATATTGGGCCATCGCAAATTGTGCCCCCAATGGTCATGGCAGCCATTTCTTTTTTTTCAAAATGGTCGCCATAAATGAAATTTTTTCTCTGAATATACTAATTCCACAAGAAGTCAATAAGATCTTGCACTCAATTCAAAAATTTCGTTTGAAATATATCTTGCGCCTATGTATTACATTATTGTAAATAGCGCCCTCAATGGCCATTGCAGCCATTTTTCAAAATGGCCACCATGGATTCCATTATTTTTTATTTCCTGATTTCACAAAAGGAAAAGTCAATAAGATTTTGCACACAATTTGAAAATCATGTTTGAAATAAATATTTGTATTAGATTATATTATAAATAATATTTGTATTAGATTATTATAATAAATATTTGTATTCGATTATTATAAATAATATTTGTATTACATTATTATATTGTATTAGATTATTATAATACTGCCCTCAACGGCCATTGCCGCCATATTCCAAAATGGCTGCAATTGTCATAATCACTGTTTGTTTTAAAAAATGGTAATTTCAGAAAGAAAAGTCAACAAATGTGTACATAAATTGAAAATCATGTTTAAAATCAAACAATATAATATCCAGGTTACACTAACTCTAGAAATTGTTCCATCGCAAATTTTCAAGAAGAAAAAAATGCTAATAACGGTAATTGCAGCCATTTTCCAAAATGGCTGTCATAGATGCCATTTTTCTTTTATGAAGATGTCCTAATGCCGGAAGAAGACAATAAACATTTTTTTTTGCGCAAGTTGACAATTATATACAAAGAAGTTTAAACATTGAGCCATCATAACTGTGTTCTCAATGGCTATTTCAGCTATTTGCCAAAATGGCTACAATACAGTCTTCTTTTTCTTTTTTTTTTGAAAATTTGCTTAACTTTAGAAGGAGAAGAGAGTAGAATACTCACAGAGACATTGTGTAATCTGAAATAATTATGGTGTTAAAGAAATCATTTGAGGAACAACTAAAATAAACAAGGCAAATGCTTAGCAATTATATCTCACCAATGATGAATGCATATTTTAGGTGGCAAACATGAAAAATTTCCGAAAAAGAGTAATATGAATATCCAGGGATAATGGCGCCATGTATCAACTTTGACAGTAACACCATATCATTGAATATATGGGACTATATGACGTGTATCTATTCTAAAATGTAACTTCCTAAGCATTGTTAAGACATTCTTAATGGCCTGTCATTTTACGAAAAAAGTTAATTTACTTTATGCTATGCTTCCATAAAATGTCTCAACGCATGTGACAATCCAGTAATAAAAAGTCCAACACTTTACGATAAAAAAGACATTCATGGTGGCCATTTTGAAAAATGGCTGGAATGGCCATTGATGGGGCAATTTGCAATGGCCCAATAAGTTTACTTTTGAATGTAATTTCCCACCTCTTTGCAAAATCTCGTTGGCTTTCCCTTCTGATTTTAGTAAATCTTTTCGAAAATATAGCATTCATGGCGGCCATTTTGAAAAATGGTTGTCATGACCGTTGAGGGCGCAATTTCCGATGGCCCAATATCGAGATTTATTTTAAATGTCATTTCCCATTTATAACCAGAATTTCATTGACTTTTCCTTAGCATTTTCCTTAGCATTTTTTTTAAATGAAAAAGTGGCACTTATGGTGACCATTAAAAAAGAAAATGGCTGCCATTGCCATTGAGGGCGCAATTTTCAATTGCCAAATATCTGGATTTATTTTGGATGTAATTTCCCGCTTGTTTGCCCAAAAGAGAAAAAAAAATTGGCTTTTCCTTCTGAAATTTGCATTTTTTAACAAAAAATGGCATTTATGGCGGCCATTTTGAAAAAATGGCTACCATGGCCGTTGAGGGCGCAATTTCCGATGGCCCAATATCTAGATTTATTTTGAATGTAATGAACATTTATGGGCAAAATCTTATTAACTTTAAGTTAAGTTGCACATTAGATAGCCATTTTAAAAAATGGCTGTCATGGACGTTGAGGGCGCAGTTAACAATGGCAAAATATTCAAATTCATTTTGAATGTAATTTCCCACTTTGTTTGCAAAATCTTACTGGCTTTCCCTTCTGAAGTTAGCAACTGTTTTGAAAAAAATGACATTTTTGGCGGCCATTTTGAAAAATGGCTGCCATGGGCGTTGAGGGCGCTATTTCCGATGGTTCGATATCTAGATTTATTTTGAATGTAATTTCCCATTTGTATCCAATATCTTGTTTACTTTTCTCTCCTAAAATTAGCAAATTTTACGAAAACATGGCATTTATGGCAGCCATTTTGAAAAATGGCTCCCATGGACGTTGAGGGCGCTATTTACGATGGCCCAATATCTAAATTTAATCTGAGTGTGATTGTCAACCTGTGTACGAAATTTGGTGCTTTTATCACAAAATGCACAATTGTTCGGATATGCCTCTCCACTAATTTCCCCAAGGAAAAACGCAGTATCTACAAAGCTAGTCTTAATTACCAGACACTGTTATTTATATATGTGAATACTTTGCCGGTTGTTCTGTAATTTGAACGTAAATTACTTTCTTTAGATATACTTGCTCAATAATGAGACATAAAGGTCAAAATATCTAACCGAAACAATACTGATTAGTAAATATTTTGATGAGATCGTGATCCTAATATAAAACACAGTGTGTGATTAAGACTAACCGAGTGCACATTAAACAATACAACACAACACTGACAGCTAGCTTGCAGCTAGCTGCACTGATGCTGTGCAGCAGTCAGCACAGGGCCCGGCTAGTCAGCATACAGTGGGAGTGTGTAGGATCTACTTGGAATAAAACAAAATGTTGTCGTGGGGAAAATTACTCGTGAGCCTAGACCTCAAGAAAAATTTATCTGCAGATAATGAGTAAGTTATTCAAAACTATTTCAATATTGAAAGAATAAAGCTGATTGTTTGTCACACGAAGCGAAGTAAACACAAATGCATGTGTGTCACACGAAGCGAGGTAAACACAAATGCATACACGTACATTTGTGTTTACTTCGCTTCGTGTGATAAACGATCAGCTTTATTCTTTCATATTCTACCTCAATGATGAACATTATCCGTACTATAACTTGTTGTGAAGTAACTTTGTTAGGCCTAGACCCTTGTCAAAATTCATCAGGCTCCGAATCCGAAAGTTTCTTCGAAAGGCAATAGGGCCTAGATCTATTTGTGTTGTATCGGATAAACGTCAGGTTTGTTATGTAACAAACATGTTACACCCTCCCTTAGATCTTTATTCTAAGTCTAAGTCTTTTATTAGACTTGTCTAGACAGTATAACGTTTGAGTCTTGCGTCTCTTTTCTAATGTTAGACTCAACGTTAATCAGAACTTATAGGGTCCGTATTCCGAAAGTCTAAAGAAAGATCTAGTGCAGGACTTGAATAGGCCTAGGCCCTACTCTAGGGCAGGCCTGTAGTAAGAAGTCTAAAACTTAACCACTTTTTAGAATCCTTAGTCTAGTGAAGTGTCAATGTTCAATTGTCTACTCCATACCATACTGTCTTAAAATTACAGAGTTGACAATACTATAGATTAGGGTCCATGTGAAAAATAGGTACCCACGGTAAATGGACGAAATAGAGATAGTTAAGAATAAGTTGTATTTTAATTCTTATCGGATCTAGACAGTGTCTAGACCCTAGTGAGACTGGGTTGCGTAAAATGCATGCATGATCCCATGCTGCATGCTACATAACTTACAAGTAAAAAAAAGTTACATCACAAATTTACATGACGTTAAACTTAGGTTCAATCCAGAAGGAATAGGCCTAGAGAGCGGATTTCACTTCATTCTAGACCGGTTCTAGATGTTTTTTTTTTTTCTAATCAAAGAGTCCTGGCTCGTGTAGGGCTTAAACCTTCTGCAGTTCTAACATTAGGCTATTTTTTTTCTGTGAGCATCGTGCATGTATAGCGTGAGGCGCGACGGTAGACTCGTGTAGCCTGCTACGTAGCCAGCCTAGAATAAACGATATAAAAAACTAGACCTAGTCTAGATCGATCTAGGTCCAGACATCCGATTTAGATTTATTTTGGTCTAGACAGACTGTAACCTAGACTGTACAGATCTAGATCTAGATGCTAGTTAGCGGCTAGGCCATGTATGATATAGCATCTCATTACAGCCCTGGCAAGCTTCATATAAACACGTATCGACGTAACGTTAGGCCTACAGCAAGATCGGTCTGGGATACACTTTTAAGCAAAACGTTCCAGGAACGATCTGTTATTTAATAATCTTATGAAGCCTGCTCTGTAATCAGGGCATAAATGGGGGGGGGGATGGAGGATGCATCCCCCAGGGCCAGAGAATACTTGAACAATGATGTATAGGTAAAGCTACATGCATACATAATTATGGCAGAAGATTAATCCTAGTCATTCCGCTGTAGATACTGCGTTTTTCCTTGGGGAAATTCGTTCCATTGTAGATACTGCGTTTTTCCTTGGGGAAATCAGTCAATTGCGCGGGGTTACCCCAAAGTATCTACATTTTCATCAATAACTGAAAAACAAAACAAAAACACAAAATGGTATTTTCCAGGAAAATTGGTAGCTAGATAGACTAAAATTCCACAATGAAGGAATTTTTCAAAAGAGTATATTTTCCAGGGGCTTTGGCAAAAAGATAAAATGGTGAATATCTCGGTTGTTTAGAAATGGAGCTGGATGTAGATACTGCGCTTTTCCTTGGGGGGCAGACCTAGTTAACACGGGCGTCTTATAATATTAAGAAAAATGAAGATTCCTGAAAGATGTTGAAAACATGTAAAAGAGTTTGAAATTTAAGATGTTTTTATGACTAGTAATAGGTCAATAGTCTATGATTATTATGTAGTAGTCACTTCAGTTTACGTATTTTTGTGAGAGAGGTAGAAATGTAAGAAAAACAGGTTTAGGTCAGAGACGTTTTCTGAACAAATAGGATCTGCTCTCAAACCAATATCAATGACCCATCATGGCGAATTGGTGCCTATGTTTGTAGTACATAGGTTCCTCAATCCAAATATAATGCCAATATCTCGTAAAGATCAAACCCATTAAGTACTGATGAGCAAAGATGTTTACGTCAGAGACGTTACACTGAACGTTTTACATATTTTCAACTACTACAATAAGGAGTAGATCTTTCATTATTCCACACTGTTAGAACGCTGTGTAAAATTTCGTTGTTTAAAATATTGTTGTTTAAAATTCTAAACAATGTTGTTTCAATATAGAAAATTGGAGCTTGAATGCCTTAAACAGCGGTTGTTTAAAGACAATTCGGAATGATTGTCCAAACAATTAAACAACGTTGTTCAGAAATTGATGGGCAAAAGTCATGTGATAGTCATGAACCAATCAGCGGGCCTGCATGTATCCTTCGTCGCAACCGCCGCCGGGCGCTGGCATGGCGGCCACCGCGCCTCACACACACGCTAACACGTACACGTACATCACACGTTTATGTACATATAGCTATACTGTAGCGCGGCTATTCATCATGATGGACGGAGGTGACGATGACTGCAATGCAGCTATATGGAGTCACGAACATTCTCAGCAAATGGGGTCTAGCTATAGAAGAACTTTGCTAGTCATTCCAAGGTATTTATTTATTTAACTGATTGTTACATCGCTTCATGCCCATCTAGATCTGTAATTTACATGATGTATGAAGCTAGTCACGGCTCACGCTTTGGGTTCTTGGCCGCGGGTAGTTAGGTCGTCTGTAGACCGGTAGGTTAATTTCCTACGTACATTATGTTTTTCAACCAAAACGTGCTTGTATAAACACTTGCATAATTCAATCCTTACATACACTTTCAAAACTTCACATAAAATACGAATTTCTTTTACAAAAACTAATCATCTAAATCAGCGTACGGAATATTCCCATTGTTGACACAGTAGGCCTACAACGTAGTCAGTACCACAGTCAGAGTATAGCCTATTCGTTGTAGTTCTATCTGAACAGTAACAGCAGCTGGCACCGTATCACATCACGCACAATTATTATAGGAGCAGTGTCCGAGTTCGATGATGTAGAAATCTAACAAGTTAGTTAGGCATATAGGGTCTAACGTGACGGTTATAGGGCCTAGCTAGGCAATGCTAGGGCCTAGTCAAGGGCTAGGCCCTATATTTTAGACTGCTGTGCTAGTGCTAAGTTCAATTAGGCCTAGGTCCTACTAAATTACACAATGACCTGTCTCGATCATTTCCTACCTCATAATTTAGAACTTATGGTCGGCTGTATGATTGATAGCCCTACTACATCGGCCACCCTCTTGTATGTAATAAACCGACCGTGTATTAATTGGCACACTGAACGCTTAGTACGCACTTCACTGCACGCAAAGCATATAAAAATGGATTGGCTTTGACTGTTGATGAGGATGGTGTGGGAAAACGCGAAAATTCACCGTTCATTAACAAAGTTAATGGTTTTAATCAAAGACAAAATTTCTAATGAATATTTTCACTGAATCATAATTCAATTCAATTCAATTCAATTCATTTTATTTTCATACTTCTCATTTGTGAACATTA
Source organism: Diadema setosum (assembly GCA_033980235.1). NCBI lineage: Eukaryota > Metazoa > Echinodermata > Echinoidea > Diadematoida > Diadematidae > Diadema > Diadema setosum. The sequence goes on from CM067070.1 coordinate 30,336,487, forward strand.
CAACAGAAACCAGACAAGTTCTTTTACCTTGTGAACAATGAGCAGAAAACAAACAATATACATGGTGATAACACAGTAATTACATGTAATGATAACTGGTCAAAATCGAAATCGAAATGGGGTTGATCAAAGAGAAGTATGACGGGACCTACATGAAAGCTAGCTTGTTTGGCTGTAAGCCCCGAGTAATCAGTGTTAGTGAAAAAAAAACGGAGAACGGATAGAAGATAAGACCAGAATGATGATGTAAGGTTGCCAAATTTTATGTAATAAAAGAAGAAGAAAAAGAAGAAAAACAAACAAACTATACATTAATATGAACTTACTGTGACCGAGCCATCATTATTATACAGCCTACTTTGGTATAAACTATTGCTGCATTAAAACTTTCACCAGGATATGATCAGTAAGACACAAAAAGTAACATATACAACTATTAAGCCATTTGGTGCCTGCCGTCAAGCTCTGCATAGAAGGTTAGAGAGGAGTAGAGGGAAAGAGGAAGAGAGGGAAACGAAGTAGAATGTGGAATTGCTAATGATGAATTCAGAGAGCCCGATGGCAAGACCCTAAATGGAATCTGCAACGTGTTGACAAAATGTTTGATTGGACAATAACATACCACAGTATTACATAAGACATTAGGACTGTTCAGTGTCTGCAAAATATGCACTCAATAAAAACTCTTTTAATTTACGTTTAAAGGAATATAAAGACGAGCAGCTTGTTATTTCGGGGGAGAGGTCATTCCAGTATCTAGGGCCCGTATACATTATCGTTTTTTTAGCGAAAATTGTTCGAGTACGTGGAATGTAATGTCTATGGAAGTTTCTAAAAAGCTTCGTACAACACAGTGTTCAAAACAACTTGGTTTGCCTGCATTGTCAATGCAAAAACAGCGGTCGATCTAAATAAGGAGCGTTACCGCGGGGAGTTGAAACGAGGCCACGCAAGTTCGACGGCGATATTTTTGCACTGAAACTTCGAATCGAAAAGGGAACAAAGGCATTTGATAGCCTAGCTCTGGATTTTCTCAATCACGTAGGTCAAGTTTTTTGCATGAATTTCAGTGTTAAATATTCTTATCAAGCAAATAAACATTAGGCGGTCGATGAGTAGTAGGTCCAACTGTACAACCAAAATCTACTATAAACATAATGAACCCCCTAAAATCCAATACTAAAGTGCAAGTTAAGTTCTGCTACTTTTGCTGGAGCAATTCATTCTTTACTGAGCATCATGCCATCGATGATGCTCGATGAATTAAGGTCTACGTAAGCTTCCAGTAGAAAAAAAGGCCTAGAACCCCTATAGAAAATGAAGATAAAGACAGAAAACAGATTGTGGTGTTTTAAACGCACAATATAGTCTATGCACCACACGTGAACTTAATGCCTGTAGTAATAATATACCACCTTTAATAGTAGAGTTCTATTTGTTTCGTGTAGGTAGGTGGTTTGGAACCAATTTTTGGCACATTTTGTCACTTTCGAATAAGTTTCTATGCAAAGATTAGGAGCTTTCTTCTCAGTCTGTCAAGATTTCCATGCCAAATGAAGCACATTGTGCAAATTCACACAAACTTGTGAGAAAAATGTTTATAGAATGAACATTTTTGCAGAGGCTAATGATCATGCATTATTCACTCCATCATTTATGTTTTTGTTGTTAACTTGAGTATTATATTTTTTTTTCCATTTGGTTTATAGCATTCTTTCTGGGCCACCCTTAATATGATTACAAATGCAATCTTGTTCCATAATTTGTACAGATCAAGCAAGACTTCAGCCAGGAGATCATGGCTGAAGACAGGATGTTTGCAGCATGGCCATGTATGCTGACAAAGTACTCTAGTATGGGGAATCAAGATGTCCATCGTAGCAAATGCTGCTTATTCGTCACATGGGTGACACCGATGGCCTTTCCCAAGGTACATTTTAAATAGTATTGCTCTGTGTAGAGATTCTAATCTACAGCCCCACGCAGTGCCACCCTTTCCCTTTTTGCATTTGAGTTGAGGTGAATTTATTTACAACATTAACAAAATACTTACAGTATGTACATGACTATTAAAAAAAAAAAATTATTAGAGCGAGAAATTCATTCAATGCTTGTTAATTAATTTCTAAGACTTTCGCAAAAACCTGCAAAAACTGAAGTGGATCTGTAATTTCAAAGCCAATATCAAAGAGATCATCCGGGCTCTTGATGACTCTGCTTTGTCCATCATTCAACTTGCATGTCATGTTCCCGTATTTGGTTTTGTTGCCGATTCGACATCATGAGCTTCCTTGGCATTTATCATGCACTGATCAAGTGACACATTGCATGCCTTTAGATCTTCATTGATGTACGCACTTTTCATATGTTCTCTTTTCCTTTCAGACTAGAATGCCCAGAATACAGTTTGTTCCTTTTGTTTGCAATAAAGTGGACTTTGATCTGCCTGCTCTTTCCTTCTTGACTTTCCCCACGATGATGACAAGATCATGAAGATGAGATGTCCTCTTTCCAAATGTCTAAGCCAACTTCCTTGGCAACATTTGACTCGCCCTCAGTAAGCTCTTCCTCTGTCTCCTCAGCCCCCTCTGGCAGGCCAGTCAGGCAGAGATTGTCCCTCCTTAGCTCATGTTGGACCTCGTCCTGCTGGAACTGAATCCTCAAGAGATGACATGTGGATTCAGAACATCTTTAATTGTGCTCATACAAGCTTTTTTCGCTCCTTGTATCACATGCGGTGGTGCATCTTTAATGACTGTAACTGCAGCTTGTACAATTATTTGGGAGAGGCTGTCTCCTGCCCCTCTCTCACATTATAGCACCCCACGGCCACACAGTTCATGTGCACTGAAACTGCTGGACGGTTTGTCCTTGCCTCCTTCATCTACCATTCCCCTTTTCTTCTCCACTGCCTGATCAACTCATATGATAATCAAACTTTTTTTTTGTCATTATAGGATAACATTAACAGAGAAGTCTTTTATGAAATATTAAAGTTTTTGTATTCTTTTTCCTACTACTTGGAATAAAAATCACTGGACCTTGAACATCCCTTGCTCTTGCTAATCTAATTAAGATATATGCATATTAACTGATCTTGCTTTATGCAATGCCAGAATATGACATGAACCTCCTGCAAAAGCCCAAATGTCATTCATATTGCAATAGTCTTTGTTAAGCACTTAACAGTAGTGCAAGATTATTCTTTGTATTAAGGCACTGGCTGTCAATACCATTCAACTTTCTTTCATCCAAGTTCATGGTAACTCTGATTTCTGCTTTGTAGAATAGCATGATGATTATTACAGCATACTAATTCTAATGCTTGGCCTTACAAGTTTGGCTCTACTCATCCACAATTACTTGCCCGTCTTGGTAGTAAATTATGCCATTGCCATAATCAGTCCCTCATTCAAAATGTGTAGTATTTTCTACAATACCCTCCAAACAACTTAAAAACAGCCCCCCCCCCCCCACAGTTAGTAATCCCGGTTGCAATCAAGTACAATATAAGTACATAAGCCAGCATCTGAATATGAGCTGATACTTGTCATCATTTCTCTTTATCAGCCTTGATTGTGTTAATATTTTTAAAGGGTATATTTGTACTTATCATTAAAAATACTCCCCCTGTGTCATACATTTTGCTCCACAGAGGAAAGAGAGACGCTTGCATTCAGCATGCTGCTGCTAGTTTGCCGAGGCTGGACTGCGAGGGTGTGGGGCAAGTGCTCCTTTCAGGAGTCGTTGGAGTTATTCTACGACTTTCAACCTGTAAGTACCTAACTGTTCGGAGGCTAATCTTCTAAAACAAGTTATGTGTTGCCCTCTTATTAAAATGATGAGATGGACTTTGACACTGCAATACAAAATATAGAAATCATCAAGCTGTGGTCAATAGTTACAGAAATTACCAGTTTATGCTGTTTCATTTGTTAGTTTAGTCCATGGATTCTACATATAAATGCAAATTTACTATGTTGCTAATGTATGCTGTGAATCACAATAATTTTTTTTAATGAAAAAAAAATCTTATATTACATAGTCAACATACATATTTACTTTATTTTGTGCCTGACTGCTCAATCACACACTTGTCCAATATCAATATGTCCTTTTCATTTTGATAAAAAGGTGAAAAAATTCGCATGAAATGCAAAATTGGTACAAATGTCGCCAATAAGGAATATTCCATTCGTCAATAAATATTGCACTTGACCTATGGTATCATTATATTCAGCAAGATGCTGGAAATATATCACGTACCACTCATATACATCCAATGTGATACAGGGTGTCTCCCCCCCCCCCCCCCCCCATACCAAAAAGAAAAAAGACCTCGCATACTCCTTAATGTTCCTACAATGTAAGTGGACAAAATTGTTATACTACTAGTATTGGAAAGAGTAACTTACCCAAAGTAATGAAATGCAATTCAGAAGTAGTTTTTGTTTGATAATACTTTTTGCCTGGGCTTGCCAGCAATAAAATTAATTGCCTTTCAGAAGTTCCCATAGGCCACACAGTTGAAAATTCATTCAGCCAGGTCATGGTTAGCCCTTGCAAGAATAGAAAATTTAATACATGGATGTTATATACTACATAAAATACCCAATTTAGGGTATATGTTTGCAAATGAAATGTTGCAGAATTTGGCCAGGCACTTTATTATGAACTCTACCTTAAACATTGGAGAGGTGTGGGAAATATATCTGTTCTGATGGACCTCATTATACCAATGCCTCAACCCAACACTTCTGCGTAGATTATTTCAAGATTTTATCGAGATGTATAGTTATGCATGTTTCTTTTCCAATTCCATTTCATTTTACAGGAGTGCACAGACCTGGCTTTCTACATTGGACAAATTGACAGGAAGCAGAGACCACAGCCCTTCATCTTGCTGATGGGACGATCCTGGAAGAAGCCACTGCAAACCTTTGTCATTAGGAAGTTTTGGCTACACGACGCGAAGACCGAGAATACGAGGAAGCGATCTACAGTCCCTGTGCTCTGACTCCCGTCCCCATATCTATGCAGTTTCGCTTTCCTGTGCAGGACGGAGGCGTGGGGACAAGATCGCTGATTGGTTGGCTGACTGGCTGGCTCACTCCTGCCTAGCATCGGGACCGAACGCTATTTTGGGCAAGTACCGTACTCGTCTTCCCTCGGACAGGACGTTCCTTGGATTTGATCATGTCCAGGAGCAAATTTCGCACACGACACGCTTAACTCCAGGCTGCGTTGTGCTTGCAAAAACTCCCTATTGTAGAGAGACAGGGATTCTTGTTTCCAACTTTGACAAAGGCTGTGGACTGTGCATTCAAAGTGCATTATGTCCTAGATGTAGAGTACCAGGCTCAATGTTTTGCTGCTTGGCAGTTCTTGGAGACAGTTGTGTACAAAGTGCCTGGTAAAGTGACGTCCAATTCTGTGAGAGAGATCAGGACATACCTGAACTCTTCAAATCAGGAAGATTAGATGCGTAGAATGAGATTGTCATGGTCATCAAAAGTTTAATTGACAAAGTTGACTTTTTGGTCATTCGTCAAAGCAAAGGTTTGGTATCTATGTTCTATTTGTTTATAACACAATAAGTAATGGATACATGTCACATGGAAAGATCAAAGGTCATGAGAAGATTGTTCTATTAGTGGGTAATGTGGGCCCTTGAAAACTTGTGATAAAGATGGGCTAGAAATGAATTAAAAAGAGTATTTTGCATAGTAGTGACTTAATGAAATATTGGGCAAGATCTTCACAGGTTTATACTGAAGCATGACAGTCAATTTTCAGAAATATAGCAGTTGTGAAATTAAAACCTCATATCTGTTGAGCATAATGGAGGTGACACTCTGTACTGAATGTTTCCTTCATAAAATTCAAGATGAACTGTTTCGTAGAATGTATATTTCCATTATGAATTTATTTCATTGTATATAGAGTAATCGTCATTACTGCCATCTCTATCACAGGAGTGACAGAGATGATCTTTGCTGGACAGATGTGCTGTACTTGGCACATCCCAGTTATGAAAAACAAAATTGTATGTGTTCATGGTAGCAGGTATGACTAAACAGGAGTAAGTTTCATTATAATTACAATGTACTGTATTTGGTCTGTTCAGATATGCTGAATATAGGTATGGCGTAGAATTTTCACAAGAGATAAAACTTATTTCTTAATGTGAATGGTTTCTCCATCTGCAGTATATTTGCAGTCATCATTGTACTCTCAAGGAAATATAATCTAATAACCCCTGACTTACTATTGCAGATGTTCCCCAAAACCATTGCAACTGAAATGATTCAAAATGTTGTTACATCAAATTGAACATTGTTAAAAATGATCTAGTTAATAGAGAAGCTGTGTAGTGCAATATCTTCAGTAATATTTTCTTAGTGGGGCAACAAAGTACAGTATTGGGACAGAAAAGCAAATCCTTAGAGGGCCATTCCCGTATGCTTCGCTTATGAGATTTCCAAGCGCATGTTATAGTGACAAACACTTCAAGAACAAAGTCAGTGGTTCTAAGAAAATCAGATAATCATTCCAGGAAATAAGACTCATTCAAGATTTATCTTGTCTTGTCAGGGTATGATCACTATAAAACTGGATAATGTGTATGCAAGGTGTGCATTGGACTGTAAAAGCATTCTGAAAAATTACATTCTCTGTGTACTGTTCATTCAGTTGGCCCTCTTGGACCCATCTGAGGACAACTGATGGTCCCCATGCACCCACACAATATGAGAAATGAAGCAACAAAATATTCAATGTGGTACAGGTATAGATAATCTCAAGCTGAACACATCCATGTTATGCCTGATAATTAATTCTTTAATTACTGCATGTTTCAAATTGAATTTGCCATTGCAGTTTAGTTGAAATATTGTGAAATGTGATTTTTACGGTGTTAAGCACCCCATTTGTATGTAAGTGGAATCAAAATGTACATTTGACAATACACTAAGCTTTAGATGAGTCGAGGTCAATTCAGCTGGGAAATCACTTAACTCAAGCATAACAAAAGCTCGTGATTTTTTCTCTGCAGTCAAACTGCATATTTTTACTAAATCCGCGCAAGTCGACACATTTTTCTCGGTTCTCGAGAACTCCGACTTATCAAAGGTTAACTGTATAAGAAGAATTGTTACTCTGTATATATTCTGAAAATGGATGAGACAATTCTTGATTGGCTCAATTTGTTATTAATTTTGTAATAAGTTTGCACATCGATGGACAGATTGACCGATTGAAGGTTTTCTAATGATACGCTGTCAGTGATATAGACAGTAAAAAATGTGCTGAAATATATAATTGGCCAAAAAGATAAACATTTGTGTTACTGTGCTTATATACAAGTGAGTTGTACAGTAACATGGGATTAAGAACTGTTTAAATTCTAAACATGAATATTTAATATTTGCTTTAAACAACCCAGTTGTATAAAATTACTTTTAAACAACCCGGTTGTATAAAATGACTTTTAAACAACAGTTGTTTAGAGTTTTAAACAACTCTTTTTAAAAAACTCAGTTGTATAAAATTACATTTAAACAACAGTTGTTTAGACTTTTAAACAACTTTTTTTTAAACAACCCAGTTGTATAAAATGACTTTTAAACAACAGTTGTTTAAATTTTTAAACAACTTTTTTAAACAACCCAGTTGTTTACATTTCTTTTAAACAACAGTCGTTTAGAATTTTTAAACAACAAAGGGTTAAAAGTTTAAACAACTACGTGTTGTTTAATTTTTAAACAACAGTTGAGCGATTCACCGGTTAACTTGTGGTTGTTTAAAATTTTAAACAACCTTGTTAATTTTTTTTTCTAACAGTGCACAGTATATGGCCGTCGTATCCATACATAGTTCTAGGTAATTTACGCAATCTAAAAACAATGTTGATTTTATAATATTGATCAGAGACGTTCATTTGTACGCACATTGTTCTTCCAGTGCATGATAAATTTATTTTAATATCATTTTAACTCTATCTTTTTTTTTTTCTTACAGCAAGATGGGAAGACCGGATGGATTTCAAATGCTCCGAATATTAGAATTTCGTCCTGCTCAGGATCTTTAAGTTCAAGTTCAAAGTTCAAAGTTTATTTCATTTTTCAACAAAAACATATGTTTCACTTCATTTAGTAACAGAAAATAAGGTAAGTAGAACATAGTGAAATGAAAAGAATATAACAATTGAGGACCTAAAGTAATCATACATTGTATTGCAAGAAAGAAACATAAGTGATCAAAGCGAAATACATGTATACCGTTGTTTTAAATGCGAAAAATGGAGGGACCCACTAAAAAGACAGAGCTTGTAGTATGTGGGTCCCTCTGGAGAAGAACATCAACGAAAAGATAAATTGAACCGTCGTATATACAAAAAGATAACAAAGTGGAAGAAGTCTGGAAGCCCACTAGAAATTAGATTAACAAATAAATACATTTACATAGACGCGAACTAACATAAAACAGGACTAGACAGCAAGACAACTACTAAAGAAAAGGATGTAAAGGACAAAACGGGATGGACAAGACTGACGAACTGAAGACAAAATAGCAGACGAGAACGCAAACAAGAGACAGAAACAGTAACAGAACAACAGAAACAACATAAACATAAACATAAACAGCGATCTTCGGCAGAAGCATGCCAAGAGAAACAGAAGATAGTTGCTGGGGAAAGCGAAATTTTGACGCCTGGAAGAAAGACAAGAAAATAGAAAATAGAGGGATATATGAACCGAAGTAGCACACGGAGAGTCAGCTACTAGACTCTATGGGTAAAAAATGGCATAGATGACAACATTGCAAACATCCAGGGGAAAAAAATACCGTTAATTATTCGAATAGGGGACAAAGTAAACAGGTTAGTATAAAAAAGGCCAAAACGTTAATTCAGTATTGTAGAGTCATACAATTGCAATAAAAAAGACTTCAGTCTCCTCTTGAAAGAGTATATGGATGGAGCATCTTTTAAGTCATGATTCAAAGAATTCCAATAATTTGGGCCTACATAAATAAGTGAGTTTTTAGCAAAAATCGTTCTTAAAAGAGGTAAATGAAATTCACCAGATCGCCTAGTGGGATATTTATGAAATGATTTATTTTTGAGGAGCATAGAATCAAAAATAGATGGAAGCAAGTTATTACAATACTTGTACATAAATTGCCCTGAATTAAACAAAAACAAATCTGTCATTTTTAAGAGCTTGTTGGAGGCAAACAACATATTTGTATGAGAACATACAGAGGAATTACAGATAACACGAAGAGCTTTCTTTTGTAAAAGGAACACTTTGTCTAATAAATTCTGATGTGTGTTGCCCCAAACTAATACTCCATAATTAAGATGAGGCAATATTAACGACGAGTATAACATAAGTAATGATTTTTGTGACATATGAAATTTCAATCTATTTATTATACCTATATTACGTGATACTATATTACAAACATTATCAACAAGTGATTTCCAGGAAAGTTTGTGATCTACAATGACACACAAAAATTTGGTATGTGAGACTCTTTGTAGATGAGAGTCATCTAATACTATATTCATACTTAAACTATCAACAGTGTTACTAAAAAGCATGTATTTCGTTTTTTGAGCATTGAGTGATAGCCTATTGGCCCTGACCCAATTTGTCACTTTCTTCAACTCAATGTTGATTTTATGAACAAGAAAATCAATATCATTATGGGCAAAAAAAAACATTTGTGTCATCTGCAAAATAAAAGAGAGGTTGTCGGATACGCGACAAAAATCATTGATATAAATAATGAACAATAACGGCCCTAAAAGACTTTCCTGTGGGACGCCGCATTTGACTTCTCTGACAACTGAATCATAGTTTTTAATTGTTACAAATTGTTTTCTATCAACTAAATAACCCCTGAACCACTCCAAGGCCTCCCCACGTATTCCATAATGCGATAACTTTTAAAGTAAAATATCATGATTGATAGTGTCGAAGGCCTTGGAGAAGTCCAAGAAAATACTAACTAAATGAGAATGGTTATCAATTGCATGAACAACTCTATCAACAAAATGCAAAAGAGCATGCGTAGTACTATGTTTCTTGCGAAAACCAAACTGATAATTCGTAATAACCTCATGTGCCTTCAAAAAATTAAACATTCTCTTATAAATGAGTTTTTCTAAGACCTTGGACAATGACGATAATAATGAAATTGGGCGATAATTGCTGATTTCAAACTTATCACCTGCCTTAAATATTGGGATTACTTTAGCTAATTTCATTTTATCGGGAAACACACCGTTAAAAATTGACAAATTGAATATATGAGCAAGTGGATCAGCAACCGAGGAAATGACACCCTTAAGTACAAAAGTATCTATCTCATCATAACCAGAACTACGTTTATTTTCAAAAGAGGAAACTATATCAATAATTTCAAATCTGTTAGTTGGTGTGAAAAATATGGAATCAGAGTTACGCTGACCTAAAAATTCAGTAAAATGAGTCTCTGTTGCAGGAATGTTATGAGCATAATTTTCGCCTATTTTTGAAAAATAAGTATTAAAAATATTTGCAATATAAAGGGGATCATTAATCAATTCATCATTCACTTTAACTCTATCAATGTCAGAGTTTTTACTCGGAACATTCATGGCCTGTTTTAAAACTTTCCAGGTATTTTTCATATCAAACTTATATCTCGATAATTGCTTAGAATAATATCTTTTCTTTTCAGAACATAAAAAATCATTGTCAAAGTATTTTTGTATGATGTATATCTATTCTTCGATCGCTCAGTTTTTTCCATTTTGTACTTATAATACAAACGATTTTTCCTATTAATTGAACGAAGAATTGATCTTGAAATCCAAGGTAACCTGGGTGTTTTTCTATACTCTGTTCTATTTCTTTGTTTTAGAATTACATCATCTGAATGATGATTGAAAATTTCCACAAAATTATGAAAAGATATATTAACGTCATCGCTGCCAAATACTCCTGACCAGTCAGCATTCGCGAAAGTCGCATCAAAACTTGCTAACTTTTCAGGTGAAACTCTACGTCTGAACAAAAAAGATGAATAAGGTTTAGTATTAGCTGGTGTTTTAGGTGTAAAACAAGTCATTATTGGAAAATGATCGGTCATATAATAAAGAATTATAAAAGAATCGGGGAGGGGTAAAATATTACATTTATTTTTATATTTAGGCTCAGTCATGTTCACGGAGCCTACAAGTTTTAGACAACGGCCGTAGTACTAGCAAGACCGGACGGACATCTTGGATGTGCCATCTGTTTACAAAATAATGACTATCAAAACCCCGGTTTCAGGTAGCAAGCGACGCAGTCGGCACCATGCACTGATTGAGGACATGGAATACCAAGTGGAGGGGAAATACAATTCAATGTTATAATGCGGACTCTCATTTTAATGCACATCACTACGTTTGCTTTTGAGCCTGGAAAATCTGAGGCTTAAACGCTAAAAAATAAATGTTCAAATTTGCACCTAATTTGTAACAATAGCAGCACACCTGCGGTGCATACTTGCACCTTTAATTGTGTTTAATTGCACCCTTAATTAACTGCCTTTTTGAAGTTTTGCTAATTTCTGCAAACAGGTTCTCGTACAGTTTAAAGAATATGCAAATGAGTGAGCTAACCATGTCATAACCTCGCAATTTTCCATTGATCGTGTACAAAAAATAACGAAAATTCAATTTTTCTGTCTTTGAAATCTGAAACATAATGCTATTCCTGGTTGATTACCTTCAGAACAGTGATCAGTTAGATATACCCGGATATATACCCGGGCATAATTACGTTTGAATGAAAAACTGAAAATTTCAAAATGTTTATGTGCAAACATTATGGCAAGTTGTGAGGGAATGACAAGCTCAATTTTCCATTTGCATATTCATAATGACCGTTTAAAAACTGTTTCCTGAAAAATTAGCGAAACTTCAGAACGTCATAACTTCCTTATTTTTCTTGAGCCCGTAAGATTTTATTCTTTCTTGTCAGCGGCTAGCTAATATTTGGGCTGAATTTCCCCTGTAATGACTATTTTTCTTTTAGAAGTAAGGTGAGATATTCTAGTGGTATTATTGTTGAAGTTTGTCAGCCAAATATATGAAAAAAGGAAAAATACTAACATCTGTGATGAAACAAGAAAACGTCTATTAAGAATGTCCCTTTACTTAGTTTCCTCTACAACACTACCTATGTATCGCCTTCGAGTAGAAAGAAGGATTGATAATCCCCTACCGATGTGACAGCCAAAATGTGATATTGTATCATTGTCAACCTCTTGAAAGAGGTTTTCAGTTATTTTTGGTCAAACGTTTGCTGTACCACACCGGTGATATTCTTTTGAGTTTGGCGTTTACAATTTATATCTGCCATAGTATACAAAAAAGCACAGCGGAATTTGATGCTTCGAGGATGAGTATAGGTTAATTACAGCTCTCTGACACGACATCATAACAGTGGCCCAGATACGGTCCCTAATAAAAATCCGAACTGGCCTGACACACACATACAATCATATTTGAGGTATAGCGGTCAAATTGAAATAGTATTAGTAAATTCGTGTTTACCTTTGTTATAGATTTAGACTACATTTGAAAGAAAACATATGTGACCCGCTACAACAAAATGATCCTAAAGTCGGGCGAGGTCGATTACTTGAAAATTGCATGACACAATTCCCTAATCTTTCTGCTTTAAATTGATATATACCACATCTTATGAAAATAATCGGCTGCGAAGTAATCGATGTTTAAAAGAGAGCATGTCGAGACGTCTGGGAAATCAATTGTTACAACGGGTTACAAATAAACTGAATTAATAACAGCGGGTTGAATTGACTTACGTGTTAGCTTATCCACTGCAAGTCTCCAACTGCCGAAGGTGCATCTTCTCCGCGCACATCCATGGCCATGGATGACGCGCTGTGCGCTTCCTGGCAACGCAGTATGATGCGCGTTGCCAGGATGAGGGATATCCACTACATTATCCCCTCCTTACAAATTTGACGTCCCGTCAAATAAATATTACCTTGTCTGGACACAAACACGTTTCAATTCAACCAATAATGAACTACAACTCTTTTTTTTTAACTACACTGATCTCATTCGTTACGCCTCGAACATTGCGCTGTATCCCTGTCCTCAACAGGTACCAATTTTCAAGCGCTCTAATGCTGAGAGTGACAAACGAGATCCGCGCATCTCGTCCGGTAGAAATCCGAATTACTCTTATAAATTCTTTCATCCAAAAGAATAAAATACTCGTACAGACTAATGAAAAACAATGGTGTCAGAAGGTGTCTGAAACGCAATTACACCACACACCAAAACATTCTAAACTGAAAGCTAACTAAATGAATAAAGAAACTCAACAACAAAAACAGCAACAACAACAACAACAATAAGACTCTTAATTTCCATCATTACTTGTCTGAGTGCACTTTATTAAGCACTGTTGCTGAGTTCGTCTCTTCGTCAGCCAGCCAGAATTCCTTGTGTACTCTGTACCGCCACAACCTATCACGGTGCACAACTTTGGGCTTGCCTCGTTTGGTCATCTGAATTCTGTAGACCACATCATTCAGTCTCTTCAATATTGTGAATGGTCCCTCCCACTCCGACTTGAGTTTAGGGAATAATCCTTTGCGCGTACGAGGATTGTGCAGCCACACCCGTTCTCCTTTCTCTAAAGTTTCATCATACATCCTTTTCGGCGTCAATATGTCCTTCGGTCCTGTACCACTGGGAGTTGTGGAGAATAGATCCTGTCGTTTACGCAGAAACTTCCGCATTTTATCTTTCTCTTCCATGGAAAGATCCGTCCCACCCCTTCCAGCTGGTGGCTTCAAATGCGGTTCCAACTCAATCTGCTTCACCTCGACACCTTCTATCTCTCCCTTCATTCCCTCCCTATTTGAAGGATTGATAACACATTCGACACTTTCGCATGTTCCACTACACATGCTACGAGAAAGAGTGCAAGCATCTGACTCTACAGGTGCAGCAACGCATCTCGATCCCAAATTACCCAATGTCTCACCTGACATTATCCCTACTTGATAATCTACACCTTGGTGAGATTCGGTGACATCTACTCTCATGTCACACTTCGTTGATACGTCAACTGGTACATTATTTATTTCATTTCTTTCTGGTACCTCAGCCAAAGATGCTACAATTCTCGAGCATTTCATACTGCTAGCGCCCGACGCCTCTCGAAGAAGTGGAATTTCATTTATACCCATCTTGAGTGTTCGAGATGCCATATCGATCATGCAATCTTGCGTAGAAAGAAAGTCAATGCCAATGATGCCCTCGTCGACAATGTCAGCAACGATAACACGATGCTCCACCACGTCATGGCCCATACGAATGCGCACCCACGCGGTACCTCTAACATCCGCCTTCTCACCAGTCACTGTGACAATTCGTCGTGCATCTGCAGTAAGTTGCATTCGTGTCTTCCTCTCGATTCTTCCGCAGACTTCCGGTCACCGCTGACCCAGTATCGACGAGGAACCTACACGCCTCTCCTTCAACTTCACCACTCACGACAAGCCCTCCCGGCTCTCCTCCCAGTGACCTGATCATAACGTGATTTGGAGCATTCTCAAAGTTCCTAGTCGTCCTCTGCTCCGTGAGAGCGACTACTGGTCGTTTCCCTGCTTCTCCCGGGAAGCAGAAGTTAACGTGCAATCCTTTGCTAGATGGCCTCGTTGTTTGCAGACGGCACACGTCATTTCAGGGCAATCCCTGATAAAGGGTCCCACTTCGCCGCAGTTATAGCATTGCCCTTTTCCCTTTTGTGTGGTCTTCTCTCTGCCACCACTTCCACGTCTGATAGCTTTCTCGAGTCTCTCAACCAGCGTGTCCATCAATCCCCCAATGCATGGGCGTAAATCCCGGGGGGGATGGGGGGGATATATCCCCCCCTGAAATGGAGGAGGGGGGGATGGCCTGTACAATCATCCCCCCTGAAATTTGAGAAAACATGGAGGAAGCAGAAATGTGATCGTATTAATTTTGGCATATTGCATGACGTTCGTACGCCCGCCTTCAGACAGGTAACAGAGCTGAACAGTATTCTATCTTGTAGGATAATGTATACACAATTTTCTCAAGCGCTCGCTCGCTTCGCTCGCTCGCGAAGAAAGTAATATCGACACAATGGTATGGTCCAGACGTTGACAACGTCAAATAGCATAAATAGGCTTACATGTAAACATGCTATGAAGCGAGCAACTCGGGACCATCTGCAAATTATGTATGAACACAAACAAACAATAACAACAACTATACCGCCATAATTGAACCGCCCTCTATTTCCTGAATCATTCCTGAAACGATGATGACTCTGATACATCTACGGGCATACCCAGGGATGATCAGGGGTGTCGAATCTATCTGGGGGGGGGGGGGGCAAAGGGGCATTTGCCCCGCCCCCACGGAAATGTTGGGGGCAGACAAAACATTTTTCCCCCAAGCAATTCCCGAGATGAGGACAAATCTCCAACTTTCTTTATGGAAAATTGTACAACTATACCGCCAGAATTATGCACCGGATCGCTGAATTGCAATCATAAATAATATGCAAAAGCTTCGCTACTGGGTCCCTTTTGATAGACTTTGTACACTTTTGAGATTGACGTTTTATTTCCTTATATCTATCAAAGAGTGTGCAGCAGATCTTTCACTTACAAATTACAGTGGCGTATCTAGGGGGGGGGGGGCAAGGGGGGCACGTGCCCCAGGCGCCACTCCTTGGGGGCGCAAAAAAAAAGGGAAAAAAACGAAGAAAAAGAAAAAAATGAAAAAAAAAACGAAGAAGAAGAAGAAAAAATGAAAAGAAGAAGAAGAAAATAAAAGAAGAAGAAGAAGAAGAAGAAAAAAAAAAAACTCGCCCGGAAGGGGGAGGGAGAGTGGTGGGGGGGGGGGGGCAGAAAACCAAATCAAACAAGATATAAACGTGATGATTATTATAATGTTTATTGTGTTCACACAAAAATTCTATGTTCTGTGAGCTGAAATACAAAATTTCGGCTCGCTTGCTGCGCTCGCTCGCCAAAATTTATATAAAAAAGAAGGTAAGAACAAAACATGATGATAACAAAATGACAGTGTCTATTGTGTTCACACATGTACTTTTATATGTAGCATGCAAAATGTTTCACGGAGCAGCGGCTGCAATTTCTTTCGTTCTGAAGCGATCGCCAATTGGATCAAAAGAAGGCGCCAACGGTTTCGAACATACGAGGGGGGGGGGGGGCGCAAAAAAAAAAACCGAATCAAACAAGATAATAACAAGACGTAATGATGACGAGGAAATATACAAATTTCGGCCCACTCGCTCGTACTAATTTAGAGTATGTTTTCAAGTCCTCGGTTTGTTGGTCTAAATCGTTATCTATAAGGCCGTCACTATATCTTGATTAGAATTGTAAAACTTAATAAGCAAAAAATGACAAGAGTTTCATAATTTGTAAGCTGAAATACAAAAATTTTCGGCTCGCTCGCTGCGCTCGCTCGCCAAAATTTGTATAAAAAAAGAAAAGCAGATAAGAACAAAACGTGACGATGACGCGGACAAAATGATAATGTCCATTGTGTTCACTCATGTCATTTTATATTTAGCAGGAAAAATGTTACACGGAGCAGCGACTGCAATTTCATTCGTTCTGAAGCGATCGCCGATTTTATCAAAAGAGGACGCCAACAGTTTCGAACATACGGGGGAGGGGGGGGGGGCGCAAAAAAAAATCAAAAAAGATAAGAAAAAACGTAATGATGACGCAGAAATATACACATTTCGGCTCACTCGCTCGTACTAATTTAGAGTATTTTTTCAAGTCCTCTCTTTGTTGGTATAAATCGTTATCAAAAAGGTCGTCACTATAATTGTGAGATTTAATAAGCAAAAAAAATTGACAAGAATTCCATGTTTTGTACGCTGAAATACAAAAATTTTCGGCTCACTCGCTGCGTTCGCTCGCCAAAATTTATATAAAAAAGATAAGAACAATACGTGATGATGACGAGGAAATATACAAATTTCAGCTCACTCGCGCGTTTAATTTAGAGTATTTTTTAAAGTCCTCACTTTTTTGGTATAAATCGTTATCTATAAGGCCGTCACTATATCTTGATTAGAATTGTAAGATTTGGTAAGCAAAAAATGACAAGAATTCCATGTTTTGTAAGCTGAAATACAAAAATTTCGAATCAAAATTCATTACATTTAAATCACCCTCAAAAGATCCCTTATAAGTGCTTGAAAAAGCATCATGTGGACTTTGTTTAAAGTCCCTACCGGGATGGGGTTGGTGTTGAACACTTTTTCAGAAATTAGGGGCGCAATTTTCGTGCTTGCCCCGGGCGCCGTTTTCCCTAGATACGCCACTGCCAACATGGTAATTCAAGGGTTTAGTAAAGGGTTTAGTAATTAAAGAGGTATATACTGTGAAACATTGTTCAAAAAGTCCGGAGCCGACAAAAGATTGTGATTCAGCGTGATTCCTGGTTGGCATTCGGAATATAAGCAGGATATGCACAGTGTACTCAGAACATCCGAACGGCAAAAAAAGAGTCGCTGCAATGTTGCGCAATGTGATGTAGAATGTATACACCTTTGTACCTTACGCTTCGTTATAGCAAAGCTAGATCATTGATTTTGCAGTGTTGCTTTACATACTTGTCTATATTAAAATGCCTTGCATTGTCAATAATAAGACTTGACCTGGGCTATTCAAATTCATGATTTTCTTCCGTCGAGATGTTTTCATTGCAACTGATTGACAAATTGCCCTACATCGACGTAAATAAGCACTGAATTGATCAGTGTTTTAGTAGTAGCCATGATAAAAAATCATGGGCGTACAAACTCGTGCAGGATTCGAACCCTCGACCTCCTGATCACCGGACAGACGTCATCTCCACTAGACCACCGAGCTTTCGCCCGAAAGCAAGTGTTGGTTCTAATCCTTATAGCATGCAGCGGGTACTGCTTTTGTTATTCAAATTCATGATTTTCTTCCGTCGAGATGTTTTCATTGCAACTGATTGACAAATTGCCCTACATCGACGTAAATAAGCACTGAATTGATCAGTGTTTTAGTAGTAGCCATGATAAAAAATCATGGGCGTACATACTCGAGCAGGATTCGAACCCTCGACCTCCTGATCACCGGACAGACGTCATCTCCACTAGACCACCGAGCTTTCGCCCGAAAGCAAGTGTTGGTTCTAATCCTTATAGCATGCAGCGGGTACTGCTTTTGTTATTCAAATTCATGATTTTCTTCCGTCGAGATGTTTTCATTGCAACTGATTGACAAATTGCCCTACATCGACGTAAATAAGCACTGAATTGATCAGTGTTTTAGTAGTAGCCATGATAAAAAATCATGGGCGTACAAACTCGTGCAGGATTCGAACCCTCGACCTCCTGATCACCGGACAGACGTCATCTCCACTAGACCACCGAGCTTTCGCCCGAAAGCAAGTGTTGGTTCTAATCCTTATAGCATGCAGCGGGTACTGCTTTTGTTATTCAAATTCATGATTTTCTTCCGTCGAGATGTTTTCATTGCAACTGATTGACAAATTGCCCTACATCGACGTAAATAAGCACTGAATTGATCAGTGTTTTAGTAGTAGCCATGATAAAAAATCATGGGCGTACATACTCGAGCAGGATTCGAACCCTCGACCTCCTGATCACCGGACAGACGTCATCTCCACTAGACCACCGAGCTTTCGCCCGAAAGCAAGTGTTGGTTCTAATCCTTATAGCATGCAGCGGGTACTGCTTTTGTTATTCAAATTCATGATTTTCTTCCGTCGAGATGTTTTCATTGCAACTGATTGACAAATTGCCCTACATCGACGTAAATAAGCACTGAATTGATCAGTGTTTTAGTAGTAGCCATGATAAAAAATCATGGGCGTACATACTCGAGCAGGATTCGAACCCTCGACCTCCTGATCACCGGACAGACGTCATCTCCACTAGACCACCGAGCTTTCGCCCGAAAGCAAGTGTTGGTTCTAATCCTTATAGCATGCAGCGGGTACTGCTTTTGTTATTCAAATTCATGATTTTCTTCCGTCGAGATGTTTTCATTGCAACTGATTGACAAATTGCCCTACATCGACGTAAATAAGCACTGAATTGATCAGTGTTTTAGTAGTAGCCATGATAAAAAATCATTGGCGTACATACTCGAGCAGGATTCGAACCCTCGACCTCCTGATCACCGGACAGACGTCATCTCCACTAGACCACCGAGCTTTCGCCCGAAAGCAAGTGTTGGTTCTAATCCTTATAGCATGCAGCGGGTACTGCTTTTGTTATTCAAATTCATGATTTTCTTCCGTCGAGATGTTTTCATTGCAACTGATTGACAAATTGCCCTACATCGACGTAAATAAGCACTGAATTGATCAGTGTTTTAGTAGTAGCCATGATAAAAAATCATGGGCGTACATACTCGAGCAGGATTCGAACCCTCGACCTCCTGATCACCGGACAGACGTCATCTCCACTAGACCACCGAGCTTTCGCCCGTAAGCAAGTGTTGGTTCTAATCCTTATAGCATGCAGCGGGTACTGCTTTTGTTATTCAAATTCATGATTTTCTTCCGTCGAGATGTTTTCATTGCAACTGATTGACAAATTGCCCTACATCGACGTAAATAAGCACTGAATTGATCAGTGTTTTAGTAGTAGCCATGATAAAAAATCATGGGCGTACATACTCGAGCAGGATTCGAACCCTCGACCTCCTGATCACCGGACAGACGTCATCTCCACTAGACCACCGAGCTTTCGCCCGAAAGCAAGTGTTGGTTCTAATCCTTATAGCATGCAGCGGGTACTGCTTTTGTTATTCAAATTCATGATTTTCTTCCGTCGAGATGTTTTCATTGCAACTGATTGACAAATTGCCCTACATCGACGTAAATAAGCACTGAATTGATCAGTGTTTTAGTAGTAGCCATGATAAAAAATCATGGGCGTACATACTCGAGCAGGATTCGAACCCTCGACCTCCTGATCACCGGACAGACGTCATCTCCACTAGACCACCGAGCTTTCGCCCGAAAGCAAGTGTTGGTTCTAATCCTTATAGCATGCAGCGGGTACTGCTTTTGTTATTCAAATTCATGATTTTCTTCCGTCGAGATGTTTTCATTGCAACTGATTGACAAATTGCCCTACATCGACGTAAATAAGCACTGAATTGATCAGTGTTTTAGTAGTAGCCATGATAAAAAATCATGGGCGTACATACTCGAGCAGGATTCGAACCCTCGACCTCCTGATCACCGGACAGACGTCATCTCCACTAGACCACCGAGCTTTCGCCCGAAAGCAAGTGTTGGTTCTAATCCTTATAGCATGCAGCGGGTACTGCTTTTGTTATTCAAATTCATGATTTTCTTCCGTCGAGATGTTTTCATTGCAACTGATTGACAAATTGCCCTACATCGACGTAAATAAGCACTGAATTGATCAGTGTTTTAGTAGTAGCCATGATAAAAAATCATGGGCGTACATACTCGAGCAGGATTCGAACCCTCGACCTCCTGATCACCGGACAGACGTCATCTCCACTAGACCACCGAGCTTTCGCCCGAAAGCAAGTGTTGGTTCTAATCCTTATAGCATGCAGCGGGTACTGCTTTTGTTATTCAAATTCATGATTTTCTTCCGTCGAGATGTTTTCATTGCAACTGATTGACAAATTGCCCTACATCGACGTAAATAAGCACTGAATTGATCAGTGTTTTAGTAGTAGCCATGATAAAAAATCATGGGCGTACATACTCGAGCAGGATTCGAACCCTCGACCTCCTGATCACCGGACAGACGTCATCTCCACTAGACCACCGAGCTTTCGCCCGAAAGCAAGTGTTGGTTCTAATCCTTATAGCATGCAGCGGGTACTGCTTTTGTTATTCAAATTCATGATTTTCTTCCGTCGAGATGTTTTCATTGCAACTGATTGACAAATTGCCCTACATCGACGTAAATAAGCACTGAATTGATCAGTGTTTTAGTAGTAGCCATGATAAAAAATCATGGGCGTACATACTCGAGCAGGATTCGAACCCTCGACCTCCTGATCACCGGACAGACGTCATCTCCACTAGACCACCGAGCTTTCGCCCGAAAGCAAGTGTTGGTTCTAATCCTTATAGCATGCAGCGGGTACTGCTTTTGTTATTCAAATTCATGATTTTCTTCCGTCGAGATGTTTTCATTGCAACTGATTGACAAATTGCCCTACATCGACGTAAATAAGCACTGAATTGATCAGTGTTTTAGTAGTAGCCATGATAAAAAATCATGGGCGTACATACTCGAGCAGGATTCGAACCCTCGACCTCCTGATCACCGGACAGACGTCATCTCCACTAGACCACCGAGCTTTCGCCCGAAAGCAAGTGTTGGTTCTAATCCTTATAGCATGCAGCGGGTACTGCTTTTGTTATTCAAATTCATGATTTTCTTCCGTCGAGATGTTTTCATTGCAACTGATTGACAAATTGCCCTACATCGACGTAAATAAGCACTGAATTGATCAGTGTTTTAGTAGTAGCCATGATAAAAAATCATGGGCGTACATACTCGAGCAGGATTCGAACCCTCGACCTCCTGATCACCGGACAGACGTCATCTCCACTAGACCACCGAGCTTTCGCCCGAAAGCAAGTGTTGGTTCTAATCCTTATAGCATGCAGCGGGTACTGCTTTTGTTATTCAAATTCATGATTTTCTTCCGTCGAGATGTTTTCATTGCAACTGATTGACAAATTGCCCTACATCGACGTAAATAAGCACTGAATTGATCAGTGTTTTAGTAGTAGCCATGATAAAAAATCATGGGCGTACATACTCGAGCAGGATTCGAACCCTCGACCTCCTGATCACCGGACAGACGTCATCTCCACTAGACCACCGAGCTTTCGCCCGAAAGCAAGTGTTGGTTCTAATCCTTATAGCATGCAGCGGGTACTGCTTTTGTTATTCAAATTCATGATTTTCTTCCGTCGAGATGTTTTCATTGCAACTGATTGACAAATTGCCCTACATCGACGTAAATAAGCACTGAATTGATCAGTGTTCTAGTAGTAGCCATGATAAAAAATCATGGGCGTACATACTCGAGCAGGATTCGAACCCTCGACCTCCTGATCACCGGACAGACGTCATCTCCACTAGACCACCGAGCTTTCGCCCGAAAGCAAGTGTTGGTTCTAATCCTTATAGCATGCAGCGGGTACTGCTTTTGTTATTCAAATTCATGATTTTCTTCCGTCGAGATGTTTTCATTGCAACTGATTGACAAATTGCCCTACATCGACGTAAATAAGCACTGAATTGATCAGTGTTCTAGTAGTAGCCATGATAAAAAATCATGGGCGTACATACTCGAGCAGGATTCGAACCCTCGACCTCCTGATCACCGGACAGACGTCATCTCCACTAGACCACCGAGCTTTCGCCCGAAAGCAAGTGTTGGTTCTAATCCTTATAGCATGCAGCGGGTACTGCTTTTGTTATTCAAATTCATGATTTTCTTCCGTCGAGATGTTTTCATTGCAACTGATTGACAAATTGCCCTACATCGACGTAAATAAGCACTGAATTGATCAGTGTTTTAGTAGTAGCCATGATAAAAAATCATGGGCGTACATACTCGAGCAGGATTCGAACCCTCGACCTCCTGATCACCGGACAGACGTCATCTCCACTAGACCACCGAGCTTTCGCCCGAAAGCAAGTGTTGGTTCTAATCCTTATAGCATGCAGCGGGTACTGCTTTTGTTATTCAAATTAATGATTTTCTTCCGTCGAGATGTTTTCATTGCAACTGATTGACAAATTGCCCTACATCGACGTAAATAAGCACTGAATTGATCAGTGTTTTAGTAGTAGCCATGATAAAAAATCATGGGCGTACATACTCGAGCAGGATTCGAACCCTCGACCTCCTGATCACCGGACAGACGTCATCTCCACTAGACCACCGAGCTTTCGCCCGAAAGCAAGTGTTGGTTCTAATCCTTATAGCATGCAGCGGGTACTGCTTTTGTTATTCAAATTCATGATTTTCTTCCGTCGAGATGTTTTCATTGCAACTGATTGACAAATTGCCCTACATCGACGTAAATAAGCACTGAATTGATCAGTGTTTTAGTAGTAGCCATGATAAAAAATCATGGGCGTACATACTCGAGCAGGATTCGAACCCTCGACCTCCTGATCACCGGACAGACGTCATCTCCACTAGACCACCGAGCTTTCGCCCGAAAGCAAGTGTTGGTTCTAATCCTTATAGCATGCAGCGGGTACTGCTTTTGTTATTCAAATTCATGATTTTCTTCCGTCGAGATGTTTTCATTGCAACTGATTGACAAATTGCCCTACATCGACGTAAATAAGCACTGAATTGATCAGTGTTTTAGTAGTAGCCATGATAAAAAATCATGGGCGTACATACTCGAGCAGGATTCGAACCCTCGACCTCCTGATCACCGGACAGACGTCATCTCCACTAGACCACCGAGCTTTCGCCCGAAAGCAAGTGTTGGTTCTAATCCTTATAGCATGCAGCGGGTACTGCTTTTGTTATTCAAATTCATGATTTTCTTCCGTCGAGATGTTTTCATTGCAACTGATTGACAAATTGCCCTACATCGACGTAAATAAGCACTGAATTGATCAGTGTTTTAGTAGTAGCCATGATAAAAAATCATGGGCGTACATACTCGAGCAGGATTCGAACCCTCGACCTCCTGATCACCGGACAGACGTCATCTCCACTAGACCACCGAGCTTTCGCCCGAAAGCAAGTGTTGGTTCTAATCCTTATAGCATGCAGCGGGTACTGCTTTTGTTATTCAAATTCATGATTTTCTTCCGTCGAGATGTTTTCATTGCAACTGATTGACAAATTGCCCTACATCGACGTAAATAAGCACTGAATTGATCAGTGTTTTAGTAGTAGCCATGATAAAAAATCATGGGCGTACATACTCGAGCAGGATTCGAACCCTCGACCTCCTGATCACCGGACAGACGTCATCTCCACTAGACCACCGAGCTTTCGCCCGAAAGCAAGTGTTGGTTCTAATCCTTATAGCATGCAGCGGGTACTGCTTTTGTTATTCAAATTCATGATTTTCTTCCGTCGAGATGTTTTCATTGCAACTGATTGACAAATTGCCCTACATCGACGTAAATAAGCACTGAATTGATCAGTGTTTTAGTAGTAGCCATGATAAAAAATCATGGGCGTACATACTCGAGCAGGATTCGAACCCTCGACCTCCTGATCACCGGACAGACGTCATCTCCACTAGACCACCGAGCTTTCGCCCGAAAGCAAGTGTTGGTTCTAATCCTTATAGCATGCAGCGGGTACTGCTTTTGTTATTCAAATTCATGATTTTCTTCCGTCGAGATGTTTTCATTGCAACTGATTGACAAATTGCCCTACATCGACGTAAATAAGCACTGAATTGATCAGTGTTTTAGTAGTAGCCATGATAAAAAATCATGGGCGTACATACTCGAGCAGGATTCGAACCCTCGACCTCCTGATCACCGGACAGACGTCATCTCCACTAGACCAC
This sequence comes from Diadema setosum, assembly GCA_033980235.1. Lineage (NCBI taxonomy): Eukaryota > Metazoa > Echinodermata > Echinoidea > Diadematoida > Diadematidae > Diadema > Diadema setosum. The sequence continues at coordinate 30,361,154 of CM067070.1, forward strand.
CGAGCTTTCGCCCGAAAGCAAGTGTTGGTTCTAATCCTTATAGCATGCAGCGGGTACTGCTTTTGTTATTCAAATTCATGATTTTCTTCCGTCGAGATGTTTTCATTGCAACTGATTGACAAATTGCCCTACATCGACGTAAATAAGCACTGAATTGATCAGTGTTTTAGTAGTAGCCATGATAAAAAATCATGGGCGTACATACTCGAGCAGGATTCGAACCCTCGACCTCCTGATCACCGGACAGACGTCATCTCCACTAGACCACCGAGCTTTCGCCCGAAAGCAAGTGTTGGTTCTAATCCTTATAGCATGCAGCGGGTACTGCTTTTGTTATTCAAATTCATGATTTTCTTCCGTCGAGATGTTTTCATTGCAACTGATTGACAAATTGCCCTACATCGACGTAAATAAGCACTGAATTGATCAGTGTTTTAGTAGTAGCCATGATAAAAAATCATGGGCGTACATACTCGAGCAGGATTCGAACCCTCGACCTCCTGATCACCGGACAGACGTCATCTCCACTAGACCACCGAGCTTTCGCCCGAAAGCAAGTGTTGGTTCTAATCCTTATAGCATGCAGCGGGTACTGCTTTTGTTATTCAAATTCATGATTTTCTTCCGTCGAGATGTTTTCATTGCAACTGATTGACAAATTGCCCTACATCGACGTAAATAAGCACTGAATTGATCAGTGTTTTAGTAGTAGCCATGATAAAAAATCATGGGCGTACATACTCGAGCAGGATTCGAACCCTCGACCTCCTGATCACCGGACAGACGTCATCTCCACTAGACCACCGAGCTTTCGCCCGAAAGCAAGTGTTGGTTCTAATCCTTATAGCATGCAGCGGGTACTGCTTTTGTTATTCAAATTCATGATTTTCTTCCGTCGAGATGTTTTCATTGCAACTGATTGACAAATTGCCCTACATCGACGTAAATAAGCACTGAATTGATCAGTGTTTTAGTAGTAGCCATGATAAAAAATCATGGGCGTACATACTCGAGCAGGATTCGAACCCTCGACCTCCTGATCACCGGACAGACGTCATCTCCACTAGACCACCGAGCTTTCGCCCGAAAGCAAGTGTTGGTTCTAATCCTTATAGCATGCAGCGGGTACTGCTTTTGTTATTCAAATTCATGATTTTCTTCCGTCGAGATGTTTTCATTGCAACTGATTGACAAATTGCCCTACATCGACGTAAATAAGCACTGAATTGATCAGTGTTTTAGTAGTAGCCATGATAAAAAATCATGGGCGTACATACTCGAGCAGGATTCGAACCCTCGACCTCCTGATCACCGGACAGACGTCATCTCCACTAGACCACCGAGCTTTCGCCCGAAAGCAAGTGTTGGTTCTAATCCTTATAGCATGCAGCGGGTACTGCTTTTGTTATTCAAATTCATGATTTTCTTCCGTCGAGATGTTTTCATTGCAACTGATTGACAAATTGCCCTACATCGACGTAAATAAGCACTGAATTGATCAGTGTTTTAGTAGTAGCCATGATAAAAAATCATGGGCGTACATACTCGAGCAGGATTCGAACCCTCGACCTCCTGATCACCGGACAGACGTCATCTCCACTAGACCACCGAGCTTTCGCCCGAAAGCAAGTGTTGGTTCTAATCCTTATAGCATGCAGCGGGTACTGCTTTTGTTATTCAAATTCATGATTTTCTTCCGTCGAGATGTTTTCATTGCAACTGATTGACAAATTGCCCTACATCGACGTAAATAAGCACTGAATTGATCAGTGTTTTAGTAGTAGCCATGATAAAAAATCATGGGCGTACATACTCGAGCAGGATTCGAACCCTCGACCTCCTGATCACCGGACAGACGTCATCTCCACTAGACCACCGAGCTTTCGCCCGAAAGCAAGTGTTGGTTCTAATCCTTATAGCATGCAGCGGGTACTGCTTTTGTTATTCAAATTCATGATTTTCTTCCGTCGAGATGTTTTCATTGCAACTGATTGACAAATTGCCCTACATCGACGTAAATAAGCACTGAATTGATCAGTGTTTTAGTAGTAGCCATGATAAAAAATCATGGGCGTACATACTCGAGCAGGATTCGAACCCTCGACCTCCTGATCACCGGACAGACGTCATCTCCACTAGACCACCGAGCTTTCGCCCGAAAGCAAGTGTTGGTTCTAATCCTTATAGCATGCAGCGGGTACTGCTTTTGTTATTCAAATTCATGATTTTCTTCCGTCGAGATGTTTTCATTGCAACTGATTGACAAATTGCCCTACATCGACGTAAATAAGCACTGAATTGATCAGTGTTTTAGTAGTAGCCATGATAAAAAATCATGGGCGTACATACTCGAGCAGGATTCGAACCCTCGACCTCCTGATCACCGGACAGACGTCATCTCCACTAGACCACCGAGCTTTCGCCCGAAAGCAAGTGTTGGTTCTAATCCTTATAGCATGCAGCGGGTACTGCTTTTGTTATTCAAATTCATGATTTTCTTCCGTCGAGATGTTTTCATTGCAACTGATTGACAAATTGCCCTACATCGACGTAAATAAGCACTGAATTGATCAGTGTTTTAGTAGTAGCCATGATAAAAAATCATGGGCGTACATACTCGAGCAGGATTCGAACCCTCGACCTCCTGATCACCGGACAGACGTCATCTCCACTAGACCACCGAGCTTTCGCCCGAAAGCAAGTGTTGGTTCTAATCCTTATAGCATGCAGCGGGTACTGCTTTTGTTATTCAAATTCATGATTTTCTTCCGTCGAGATGTTTTCATTGCAACTGATTGACAAATTGCCCTACATCGACGTAAATAAGCACTGAATTGATCAGTGTTTTAGTAGTAGCCATGATAAAAAATCATGGGCGTACATACTCGAGCAGGATTCGAACCCTCGACCTCCTGATCACCGGACAGACGTCATCTCCACTAGACCACCGAGCTTTCGCCCGAAAGCAAGTGTTGGTTCTAATCCTTATAGCATGCAGCGGGTACTGCTTTTGTTATTCAAATTCATGATTTTCTTCCGTCGAGATGTTTTCATTGCAACTGATTGACAAATTGCCCTACATCGACGTAAATAAGCACTGAATTGATCAGTGTTTTAGTAGTAGCCATGATAAAAAATCATGGGCGTACATACTCGAGCAGGATTCGAACCCTCGACCTCCTGATCACCGGACAGACGTCATCTCCACTAGACCACCGAGCTTTCGCCCGAAAGCAAGTGTTGGTTCTAATCCTTATAGCATGCAGCGGGTACTGCTTTTGTTATTCAAATTCATGATTTTCTTCCGTCGAGATGTTTTCATTGCAACTGATTGACAAATTGCCCTACATCGACGTAAATAAGCACTGAATTGATCAGTGTTTTAGTAGTAGCCATGATAAAAAATCATGGGCGTACATACTCGAGCAGGATTCGAACCCTCGACCTCCTGATCACCGGACAGACGTCATCTCCACTAGACCACCGAGCTTTCGCCCGAAAGCAAGTGTTGGTTCTAATCCTTATAGCATGCAGCGGGTACTGCTTTTGTTATTCAAATTCATGATTTTCTTCCGTCGAGATGTTTTCATTGCAACTGATTGACAAATTGCCCTACATCGACGTAAATAAGCACTGAATTGATCAGTGTTTTAGTAGTAGCCATGATAAAAAATCATGGGCGTACATACTCGAGCAGGATTCGAACCCTCGACCTCCTGATCACCGGACAGACGTCATCTCCACTAGACCACCGAGCTTTCGCCCGAAAGCAAGTGTTGGTTCTAATCCTTATAGCATGCAGCGGGTACTGCTTTTGTTATTCAAATTCATGATTTTCTTCCGTCGAGATGTTTTCATTGCAACTGATTGACAAATTGCCCTACATCGACGTAAATAAGCACTGAATTGATCAGTGTTTTAGTAGTAGCCATGATAAAAAATCATGGGCGTACATACTCGAGCAGGATTCGAACCCTCGACCTCCTGATCACCGGACAGACGTCATCTCCACTAGACCACCGAGCTTTCGCCCGAAAGCAAGTGTTGGTTCTAATCCTTATAGCATGCAGCGGGTACTGCTTTTGTTATTCAAATTCATGATTTTCTTCCGTCGAGATGTTTTCATTGCAACTGATTGACAAATTGCCCTACATCGACGTAAATAAGCACTGAATTGATCAGTGTTTTAGTAGTAGCCATGATAAAAAATCATGGGCGTACATACTCGAGCAGGATTCGAACCCTCGACCTCCTGATCACCGGACAGACGTCATCTCCACTAGACCACCGAGCTTTCGCCCGAAAGCAAGTGTTGGTTCTAATCCTTATAGCATGCAGCGGGTACTGCTTTTGTTATTCAAATTCATGATTTTCTTCCGTCGAGATGTTTTCATTGCAACTGATTGACAAATTGCCCTACATCGACGTAAATAAGCACTGAATTGATCAGTGTTTTAGTAGTAGCCATGATAAAAAATCATGGGCGTACATACTCGAGCAGGATTCGAACCCTCGACCTCCTGATCACCGGACAGACGTCATCTCCACTAGACCACCGAGCTTTCGCCCGAAAGCAAGTGTTGGTTCTAATCCTTATAGCATGCAGCGGGTACTGCTTTTGTTATTCAAATTCATGATTTTCTTCCGTCGAGATGTTTTCATTGCAACTGATTGACAAATTGCCCTACATCGACGTAAATAAGCACTGAATTGATCAGTGTTTTAGTAGTAGCCATGATAAAAAATCATGGGCGTACATACTCGAGCAGGATTCGAACCCTCGACCTCCTGATCACCGGACAGACGTCATCTCCACTAGACCACCGAGCTTTCGCCCGAAAGCAAGTGTTGGTTCTAATCCTTATAGCATGCAGCGGGTACTGCTTTTGTTATTCAAATTCATGATTTTCTTCCGTCGAGATGTTTTCATTGCAACTGATTGACAAATTGCCCTACATCGACGTAAATAAGCACTGAATTGATTAATCTATAAGGATTAGAACCAACACTTGCTTTCGGGCGAAAGCTCGGTGGTCTAGTGGAGATGACGTCTGTCCGGTGATCAGGAGGTCGAGGGTTCGAATCCTGCTCGAGTATGTACGCCCATGATTTTTTATCATGGCTACTACTAAAACACTGATCAATTCAGTGCTTATTTACGTCGATGTAGGGCAATTTGTCAATCAGTTGCAATGAAAACATCTCGACGGAAGAAAATCATGAATTTGAATAACAAAAGCAGTACCCGCTGCATGCTATAAGGATTAGAACCAACACTTGCTTTCGGGCGAAAGCTCGGTGGTCTAGTGGAGATGACGTCTGTCCGGTGATCAGGAGGTCGAGGGTTCGAATCCTGCTCGAGTATGTACGCCCATGATTTTTTATCATGGCTACTACTAAAACACTGATCAATTCAGTGCTTATTTACGTCGATGTAGGGCAATTTGTCAATCAGTTGCAATGAAAACATCTCGACGGAAGAAAATCATGAATTTGAATAACAAAAGCAGTACCCGCTGCATGCTATAAGGATTAGAACCAACACTTGCTTTCGGGCGAAAGCTCGGTGGTCTAGTGGAGATGACGTCTGTCCGGTGATCAGGAGGTCGAGGGTTCGAATCCTGCTCGAGTATGTACGCCCATGATTTTTTATCATGGCTACTACTAAAACACTGATCAATTCAGTGCTTATTTACGTCGATGTAGGGCAATTTGTCAATCAGTTGCAATGAAAACATCTCGACGGAAGAAAATCATGAATTTGAATAACAAAAGCAGTACCCGCTGCATGCTATAAGGATTAGAACCAACACTTGCTTTCGGGCGAAAGCTCGGTGGTCTAGTGGAGATGACGTCTGTCCGGTGATCAGGAGGTCGAGGGTTCGAATCCTGCTCGAGTATGTACGCCCATGATTTTTTATCATGGCTACTACTAAAACACTGATCAATTCAGTGCTTATTTACGTCGATGTAGGGCAATTTGTCAATCAGTTGCAATGAAAACATCTCGACGGAAGAAAATCATGAATTTGAATAACAAAAGCAGTACCCGCTGCATGCTATAAGGATTAGAACCAACACTTGCTTTCGGGCGAAAGCTCGGTGGTCTAGTGGAGATGACGTCTGTCCGGTGATCAGGAGGTCGAGGGTTCGAATCCTGCTCGAGTATGTACGCCCATGATTTTTTATCATGGCTACTACTAAAACACTGATCAATTCAGTGCTTATTTACGTCGATGTAGGGCAATTTGTCAATCAGTTGCAATGAAAACATCTCGACGGAAGAAAATCATGAATTTGAATAACAAAAGCAGTACCCGCTGCATGCTATAAGGATTAGAACCAACACTTGCTTTCGGGCGAAAGCTCGGTGGTCTAGTGGAGATGACGTCTGTCCGGTGATCAGGAGGTCGAGGGTTCAATCCTGCTCGAGTATGTACGCCCATGATTTTTTATCATGGCTACTACTAAAACACTGATCAATTCAGTGCTTATTTACGTCGATGTAGGGCAATTTGTCAATCAGTTGCAATGAAAACATCTCGACGGAAGAAAATCATGAATTTGAATAACAAAAGCAGTACCCGCTGCATGCTATAAGGATTAGAACCAACACTTGCTTTCGGGCGAAAGCTCGGTGGTCTAGTGGAGATGACGTCTGTCCGGTGATCAGGAGGTCGAGGGTTCGAATCCTGCTCGAGTATGTACGCCCATGATTTTTTATCATGGCTACTACTAAAACACTGATCAATTCAGTGCTTATTTACGTCGATGTAGGGCAATTTGTCAATCAGTTGCAATGAAAACATCTCGACGGAAGAAAATCATGAATTTGAATAACAAAAGCAGTACCCGCTGCATGCTATAAGGATTAGAACCAACACTTGCTTTCGGGCGAAAGCTCGGTGGTCTAGTGGAGATGACGTCTGTCCGGTGATCAGGAGGTCGAGGGTTCGAATCCTGCTCGAGTATGTACGCCCATGATTTTTTATCATGGCTACTACTAAAACACTGATCAATTCAGTGCTTATTTACGTCGATGTAGGGCAATTTGTCAATCAGTTGCAATGACCTGGGCTATTTCCTAACTTTTCCATGCATATAAAATACACACACACACAAACACAAACAATAAGGGGATGCTCTAAAGTGCAGATTTTGGACATCCTTCCCCCGCTTGGTCACTTCGACGCCACCTCGCTAGTCATACCTCCCCCAATCATGAACATAAACCGACACCCTTGACTACCAGTGGCAGATCCAGGGGAGGAGGGGGGGGGGGGGGGGCGGAGCTTACCGGGCTCCCCCCTTGATTTCCAAAGCGAAAAGATGTAGCTACAAACGGCAGTTTTAGGACTGTAAAATTTTCAAGCTGGCTCGCTCTCCTGATTTTGCTGCCAGTAATTGCCAGCAGTTGCGCCCAGTGCGCCCCCATCCCTTACTTTCCAAAGCGAAAAAAAGTATAGCTACAAACGGCAGTTTTTGGACTGTAAAATGTCAAAATTTTCAAACTCGCTTGCTCCGCTCGCTCGCATTTAATCGTTATATCATTCTCCTGATGTTGATGCCAGTAATTGCCAGCACTGCCAGCAGTTGCGCCCCGGTGCGCCCCACCCCCTTAATTTCCTAAGCGAAAAAAATATAGCTACAAACGGCCATTTTTGGACTGTACAATGTCCAAATTTTCAAGCTCGCTTGCTTCGCTCGCTCGCATTTGATCGTCATGCCATTCTCCTGATGTTACTGCCGGGTAATTGCCAGCAGTTGTGCCCGGTTCACCTCCCCCATCCCCCCCCCCCCTTAATTTTCAAAGCGAAAAAATATAGCTACAAACGGCAGTTTTTGGACTGTAAAATGTCAAAATTTTGAAGCTCGCTCGCTTCGCTCGCTCGCATTTAATCGTTAAGTCATTCTCCTGATGTTGCTGCCAGTAATTGCCACCAGTTGCGCCCGGTGCGCCCCCACCCCCCTTAATTTCCAAAGCAAAAAAAAAATAATAATAAATATATATATATAGCTACAAACGGCAGTTTTGGACTGTAAAATGTCAAAATTTTCAAGCTCGCTTGCTTCGCTCGCTCGCATTTAATCGTCATGCCATTCTCCTGATGTTGCTGCCAGTAATTGCCAGCAGTTGTGCCCGGTGCGCCTCCCCCTCCCTTAATTTTCAAAGCGAAAAAATATAGCTACAAACGGCAGTTTTTGGACCGTAAAATGTCAACATTCTCAAACTCTCTCGCTTCGCTCGCTGGCATTTAATCGTTATGTCATTCTCCCGATGTTGCTGCCAGTAATTGCCAGCAGTTGCGCCCGATGCGCCCCCCTTAATTGCCTAAGCGAAAAAATATAGGCCTAGTATACAAACGGCCTTTTGGGGACTGCACATTGTCAAAATTCATGATCGCGTTCATGATTTTCAGTGTAAGAATTAATACAAGAAGTTTATCTAAATGATACCATTTTATAGGCAAAATTGTTCAATAATAATCTACATAAAATGTACTGCTACCTTAAACATGTTGGACTGTTTCGTAAGTCGATAAAACACGCAAAAAATGCATCAAATTGCACCATTTACAACATAAATATGCAAAAAGTTCTCACCCTCCCCCCTCGCTCGCATCGCTCCCTCGCATCTAACCGCTCCCCCTAAGATCAAATCCTGGCTACGCCGGTGATAGGCCCCACTATTTAGTAGGCCTTCACAGTGATGTCGGACAGGCGGAGCAACAGCTGAAATACCACGATGTAGTCATTCAATTATCTATAATATTTCTTTTTCTTACTTGTTTTTGATAGGAAAAAAAATCCCAAATTTCACCAAAAGTGTGCACCAGATCGCTGCATTTCAGGTCTGAAAATGCCAAATTTTCCTCGTGTGGGAGGGGGGTATCCCCCTCTCACACCCTCCCCCGGCTAGGCCGCTCCACTCCCTCGCACAGATATTCAAACTCCAAGTCCATCCCCACCCCCCATTATTAAAACGGAACGATGCCCCTGGGATGATTGCTTTATTGACTTAAATCAAGAACATTGAAGAATACAATTAAAAGCTACAGGAAAATACCTACTACGTTATTACATGCAAAGAAATGGATATCTATATTAGCATTTTATTGAATTTATTTGGGCATTATTCAGGGCTGCGCTACGTTTTTGAAAGGGGGGTGTGTCAAAATCGCCTGTCATTCAAGAAGAAAGAACATCAAAAGACAAAAGAAACAACAACAAAAAAGTCTTCATACTTTTAAGGTCTGATTTTCCGCCGAAAGTCGGCTGACGACCAAAAAACAAACAAACAAACATACAAAAACAAGAACAAAAAGTCTTCATATTTTGCTGCCACTTCTCTCCCACTTTGCATGGAAAAGAGTGGGACATTTGATCCCTGTAAAGTGTGTTTGTGTGTGGGGGGGGGGGGGCAAGCTTCTCTCCCCCCCCCCCCCACCCCCCAAGGGCTGCGCCGGTCCGGTTATGGGCTTGTAATCGTGGTGATGGTGACTATCGCCGATCATCCCCCCCCCCCCACTCCTCAGTACGGATTTACGCCGTTGCCCCAATGTCATTGTCAACTTTCACCTCCCTTGTCCTGACATCCCTCTGTCTTTCTCTGCTAGCTAGGGAAAACGACTCCAGTTCGAGAGCGAGCTGCAAAGCCTCGTGAAGCGTAGCGCAACGATGTTGACGAAGTCGCAAACGCATAGGTAAAGCACGACAACAAACTCCAGTGTATCACAAAAAAGGACGATAACACAATGCGGATAGCAATGACTTCGTGAGGAAAAGTACAGTCACGCAGACAGTACTTAACAAAAAAGTGTGGGGTGGCTTTAAAACTTCAATGTGGTGCATATTAGTACACCTTATCTTGGCTGCAGAACATAATATCATTAGCACGCAATCTTTAATAGGTCATAATGTTTGAGGAGACAATATAGATTGTGTTCTTGTTTCTCTGACAGTATGCATGTGTGCAAACAAATTCACATACGTGCAAGCAAGCACATATACATAAACTTGCATATTACAGCATATTATGGTAATACGTATTGTCATTAAAATGACGAGAGATAATTTTTTACCTGTAAGGAAGATTGTTATCATTATTGCTTCTTTAGGGTCCGACTTGGACATCTACGGTTGTTTGTGGATTTAAGTTATCCATGTCATTGTGTACTAATGACTGACAAATAGCTGTTGAGTCTTATAGGCCATTATCTCAATTGCGAGACAATCCAGTTAGGGGGCTAAACACGAGCTTGATGTAATGTCCAGAGTTTTCGTTGCAATGTGACATTAATAGTTTTGTTAGTATAATACAGTGTGGTTGATGACATTTTGCAGATTTTCAATAAGAGCACATGTTTGAATAATTTGTTTCTTCGTTTGAGGACCAATCTACTCGTAATGTGTATACCACCTCTTTATGTACATGGTCCTTCTTTCTTGCACAAGGTATAATCATGCGGATCACTTTTCAGTGACAAGGAAAAACGCTGGAAGAAAAATGTGACCCTGCACCTCAAAACAAACAAAAACTCGCCAGACATGAATTTTTAGTTAAGACCATATTCTGAAAGAGCAGACTTTAAGCTTTAAAATGATGTATAACTCAAATCAAATGGACTCTCCTAACCTATCTAAATATTGGAAAGAAAGCACAAACTCAGGGAAAGTGTGAACTGAGAAAAGAGACTCTGAAGTATACAGTGTCTATTCAAGCGCATAATCTTTACCAAACCGTGCTGGCTGTGCGATGAATGGGACAAAAAACAGGAAGTAAACCACCCGAGTAACAACAATGAAGGGATTAGCAAATTAAACTGAAATTAGGCATGCCTCATTATCACATTCTGTCCATAATTAATACCAACTTTGAAAGCAGTAGCACTATTTTTTCACAAGTTATTAGAGTTGAAAGTGAAGAGTGTGGACAAGGTTTTTCAGAAATGAAAAAGGGAATCCTAATCACACTATTCGACAAAAAAAAAAAAAAAAAAAAACTGCTAAAAAACACACTTTCCTGCCCGATTTATGATACCTAATTTCAGCATAATGTAAAAGAAGACCCGCTCTTTCAGAAAATATGAAAAAGTCAAGTTCGGCTAGGTTGACCCATTTCACTTATTTTCAATCCTCACGCAAAATCAGTGTGTGCGACTTTATGTTCGTTTTGAGGTGCAAGGTCACAAATACAGTCCATCAAGTTACTCATAGTCTGCCCGACAAATTTTCATTGTATCTATTCATTTTCTTTTTTAAGGGGGGGGGGGGGGTGGTGTGCAACAGAAATTATGACAGGCGATTTGAGTTGGTGCAGACGACACTGATGCAAGGAAACAGTGAGGTGAGTCAGCACACATTTTAGTAATGAGTCATTGCATGATTAGCAACGCCATCGGAGAGTATTATAATCAATGCATCTTACAACATGTCTTATTTACACACATCCAACGTGGGACATCAATTGTGCTGCTAACTAGGTCAACATGCTTGAAGTTAATGGGAATTTGGGGACAACTTCTTAGGTCTTTTGTTGCGTCGTGGTGTTTATTCACACGAGACAGCTGCGGTGGTTTAGGAGAGCCTTACTCAAAAGTTACTATAGATGGCGTGATTCCTAATCAAACACTGGCGTTACACGTCAGTGTCCCTTTACCTAATACCGTAAACATGAACCATCAAAGTGTTACAATAAACGACTCCAGATTTAATAATAACAATAATTGTGGTAACAATAATAACAATAGTAGCAATTAAATTAATAACTGGTAGGACCTTGTTTTTTATGCTGTGGTACAGCAACAGAAAATCTAAAGATGAAAACTAGTAAGCGACTTGAAACAAGAGTACAATCATTCAAAGAACAAAAGGCAAAGTGCAAGCTGATAACTCGTACGCAATGCTTCGAAGCAAAGGGAATTTGTAAAATCAAAACAAAACAAAAACAAAACAAAACAAAAAATTAACAGTTATTTTGCTTTGTTTCTCTTCATTAAAAAAAAAGAAAACAGCGGGGGTTGTGGCCAGGCTTCTTCAAATATTGTTGTAGATAGCGTGATTTTGACCAGGAAAAAACAAACAAGTCTCGGTTCGTGTTTTTTCCCCTTTCATTTTACCTAATACCGTTGAAGACGAACTATTAGAATCCTGTCTATGATTGAATGATGTACATAAAAAAAAAAAAATGTTTGGCTTATAAATTACACGTCTTTTAATGTGTCATCATTTTATATAGTTTGTTAAAAGTTTTAACTTGCATAGCCACATAATGTCTTAAGATGTAATTGGTACTATATTAATCGACATGAGACACGATTTGTATCATTCATATGAACATAAAGCAGTGTAATGGTAATGTAATATCGTCTCCATTTCATCAAATCTGTTAGTTAGATTTTGAATGGAACGGCTATCACTGCCATTGAAGATGATACTTATAGCTCTTAGAACGCAAATAATGCATTATGTTGTTAAACCACAAGACAATACTACTGTGTGTCAAGAAAGATGATAAAGGAAACTGACAAAATGTTGGAGAGCAGGATCCAAATTTTGTTTTTTTAATCGTTTACAATAGAATGTCATGGAATTCTTCATTATTTTGTTCAACATCCTAATGTGTAAAGTTACGAAAATGATCACATGTGAGAACTTGACACGATATAATTAATCTGCAAGCAAAAACATTTTGGGTACGCAAATGAACGCACGTGACAAGAGTCATGATAAACTACAGCAGAGGCAAAATGCCAAGAAACGCGCGCACTCAAATTTGTAAACAGCGAGAATGATGTGTTTACCTATTTAAGAATATCTCCCCCTAATTTCTGAGTCAAGGTTTTGGAATCTATAGAGTGTCTTGTCTCAAAAAAGTATTAACCAATGTCATGTCTGGCAGCACTTCAAACTTCATCTCGAAGCACCTCGATAAAAGGAGGAATACAACGTATGAGTTGGTATATTGTGCTGGTATTCTTTTCATACATTTCTGCTCAACATCTATTTTGTTCTTATCTAGAATGTATGAACCGTAGCTCTCAGAAACATGGCGTAGATATTCTATCTCTATCAATTTACTGGTCTTGCTCACGCACGTTTATTTCAGCACTGTGCAAAACGAGGAAATGACACGTTTTTGTACTCCATTAATTTTCAATGTAATACACGGGCAGCGGGAGATATTATCTGATCTTTAATAATATACTTTTCCACCAAGCCGAGGCGTCAATACACGTCACGATGCCGACATTTTCGTCCTATTGAACGATGATACATAATTCCTCATCTTTCATACAATTTTTGCTTGCCTGTCACTACAGCTCCCTTAAAGACTTCATTAAAATGTATTGAATAATGTGAGAATATAATGTCGAAGTACTAAAACGGGAAACTCCATGGACTGGTGCAGCATAATCATTGTCGACCAATGTCCTTGGGTGAACAATGTACCCACCATGCCTATGGAGGGTTATTGTAGTCAATAAAAAACACATTCCACTATTTCATGTTCGCAAATCGAAAGATTCCCACATAGCACTGCATTCAACGCCTGCCTATTGTGGCGTACAGACAAAGACTCACAATAACATTCGTGGGTGGGGAGGACTTCGGCAAACCGACGCCAGTCGTGCAGGAATCTATTGACACATAGATGTTTTTGAAGCACCGGTAATGGCTGAGAAGAAGTTAGAGTTTTCTTTTCTATAGACACCATACATATCCGCCAATGCACTGGAATTGTACATTGAAAGACTTCGAACATACCGCGTTCCGAGACATTAATTCCATTCATGTTCTAAAAATGGAATGAAAACCACCGTGAAAGCAATGAACACATTCATTTTTGACGAAGTCAATGGAGAAAGAAACCTCGCCAATCGGTACCCAGGTGGCCCTGGACTAAGTCTATAGGAGACAAACAAACCCCCCAATACAGCAATGTATACTTTGTTAAACTTGGAGATTGGAGTTGTTATTATCAAAATCAACCGGTATTTCCCCTGTGTGTGAATGCATTGCATCAAAAGAAACATAAACAGTGAGAATAGCTCATGAGGTAATTGTAAGTCCTATATTTAAAATAGCGTTTTGATATATGTGTTGTGTTTACCTTACTTTACATCGAATGTCTTTTGACCATCTGACAAAATACATTAAATAATTATGGCCTCAGTTGCTACGATTGGAAACTGGCACAACAACAAAATTGAATATCTCATTCTAACAGTAATCAAGTGCATGTGATTAAAGCACTTCATACGTGCATATAACCTGATTCTTGTCTCATTTCGGTGCATGTCATGAGCTCGAAACCCAAGAGAGTCCATGATAGTTATAGACATTAAGTGAACACGACACAGAAGATCAACATCAAGTAGACTGTCACGGTGAAAATAAATGCGCGTGCTAAATGAAACGGGGTCATCCAAAGAGTCTGATACACACGAGTTTACATTCCACTGGTGAATACCAGTCAAAACAGGCCCAAGAGCCTGTCACTTATTAAGTGAGACAGTCTTTCCATCGCAAGCCCTCTCCAAAAAAAAAAAGGAAAAAAAAAGGGGGGAACGAGCTTATCACTAAGCACCAAAAAGGTCATCGAATTCGATTGAGGGCATACGCATATAAAGTGCCACAACCTCGACAAGTAGTCCAGGCAAAGTATGAAGAGCACAAGCTCGTCAGGATGAACAGCGCCAGCTATAAACCACTGATAAGTGCATACTAATTAATATTTGCACACGCGGGTCTTCATTCAACATTAATTTTAACAACGGCGAGAGGAACAAATGAATCATGGAGGGGCAGCTTGGTCTCTAGCTGATGCGATGGGTTGAATCACATGTCAACATGTTTGTCGCTCATTTAATGCTTGAAAGATGAAGGGGTTCAAAATGATGTCTTCTGTGATCTATGTGGGGGCGTTGTGGCACAGTGAATAAGACTCGAGATTCCCAATCGGAAGACTCCCGCATGTTACTTACGTCCTTCGACAAGAATGTTGTACCCACCATGTCCCTCTCAACCCAGCTGTATAAATGGGGACTTGGCAACGCTAGAGTAATAATAATGGCAAGACTCTCTGGTATAGCAGTGGCAATACTGAAGAGCCGACACTGGATAAATCAGACCTTATCGTCATCATTGATATCGTTGTTTGTGTGTTTGTTTGTTTGTTTTGTAGATTACCTGTATCAATATTAACGTCTTATTTTATTTATTAATACTGTTTATTAAATATATTTTCTCTTTGGGTGCCTTTGAATGTTTCTACAGATAAATGGAGCTAATGATGTTTCATCACCATCTATCTACTTAGTTTTCTATCCATTAATCGTTTTCATTTTCGTTCGCATTAATTCTTTCTTTTTGTGGGTGTTAGAGAGCTTGATCAACCTCTTCTCTTCCCCGCTGGACATGGAAGTTTTTAGAACAAATATTGATGGCGTAGACTCAGATTAGACAAGTGGTAAACAGTTTACAAGGGATCATGTCAAACGAGTTGTCCACGGAGACGTGCACACCTGCTTAACATAATCCGGACGGGCAGTGTGAGCGGCATACATCAGCGCAACAGATAACATGAGGGTCTAACAAAGTATTTGTAACAATCCGCGAAAAGAAAATGAATCCATGTTAACCATAACCTTCCTTTGGAAACGTCTCCGTTTTATGTAGAAGCTTTATAAGCAAAATACACAAATCAACGATGCATCTTTAAAAGTACATCAAAAGTTTTCGTCAGTTGACAGCATTCCAAAGTTTCAGAGATGACTACAAATTGTTTCCTTAAAAAAACATGCACCCTCCCCCTATATATTTCTCAGCAGTTTTGTTGTAGAATAACTTGCATATACAAGCTTAAACTAATGAAGGGGTGGAGAAAAAAAAAAATCTTCTAGCTAGAAAAAAAAAAGTGCCTATAATCAAAGCATGATGACATTATTGAAGATCCAAATTTAAAGCCGTTTAGTTTAGTCGTCATCGATTAAAGGGTCGCGGTCCATGAGGACTACAATGTGATGATAAGTAGAATACAAAATAATTCAATTCAATTCAATTCAATTCAATTCATTTATTTTCATTCTTCTTCTTTTTTCTTTTTCAACAAAAACATAACACTAGATAGATCAGGTTTTACATCATAAACAAAGAACATTTGTCTTAATAAATGGTATCAATAAACAAAGGAGCGCATACTGGCAAAAAAAAATAATACAAAGTCATACTTCAGTTGAAAAAAAAAAAGGAAGAAAGAATAGAGAGGTCCACTAAAAAGCAAAGCTTGTAGATTGTGAACCACTCATATAACCTATGAATTGTAAATAACAACAATGAAACTCCGCTAGAAATTATGAAACCGCCCAACCCACGATTTTTTTTTTCTTTTTTATGCCAGTATTGCAAGACTCTGTACAAAATTGGTACGTACTTGTCGCTGGTGAAGAGTTGGCGCTGTTTATATTGTCGAGCTGGTAGGCCTTAAGGCCTCACGCTCCTTTTCCGGGCTCCCATATAAACCTGTGTTAAATGCAGCATATTCCATGAATCATAAAAAATCAATCGAATCATAGAATTTTTTTAGATTGAAGTAGATGAAGGGAAATTTTCTCTGCTTTCAAGCAAACAACATATTTTGGGATGTTGTCCAGCTCTAAAAAAAAAAGTTAAGAGCCTCCATACGAGACTAGTCATCCAGTCACTCTCAAAAATGATAAAAATAGCAAATTACCTCATACATCAATAAAAAATCATTAAAAATACAAAAACCCTGATTCATTCAACTTCTTCATAACCTGCAAAAGCTCCTGTCCTCAAGCAATGTCAAACACTACCAAAAGTGGCAATTTTCCACTGGACTGATTTTTAATGATTTTTTTGGTAAAAAATGACATTACCTCATCTTTGTACTGCCTTCCCGGTGTACTGCCTTCCCGGTAGGCAATGCGCGAGTTGAATTAGGAGCGTGAGGCCTTAACTGCATACTGTCGAACTGGTGAGGTTTATTTACTTATACAGTGCCTAGCTCATGAGCTGTGTGACTATAGTGGGTGCCGAGTTCATGTGATGACCCCGTCTCACTTTAGGCTGCGCTTACATTTTCACTTTAAATGTGTAACCTAGACAAAAATAGAGCTACTGTACCCTATCATCAGTTGTTGTTGTTGTTATTGTTGTTGCTGCTGCTGCTGTGCTGAATTCTTTGGCAACGATAACTTCAAGCGATGAGGGTTATAAGAATATCATTTGCCAAAAAAGTGACTGTATTCTATGGTTATGTTTCCTCCGCTTTTGCTCACATTCTCTCTTTATTTTTTCTAAATCTTGTATCTACTTCTTCATCATTAAAAGGCATTATTCACTAATTGCACTTGAACTGAAACCCTGTTTTAGCGCTTTATATTACAAAATAGTGTTAAAATTTTACTTTGGGTTTGAAATAGCCCACGTAACAATTCTAATCAACATAATCAAGTTCTGTTAAATATGCGGAATGTGAACAATAAATATAGTTGTTGTTGTTTTTTTCCAGAATAAACCGTATATGTCTATGGTTTATTGAAAATTCAATTACAGACATTTTCTTAAATTTTAGACTTTATTGCTAATCATTTCATATGGTATGCTGTTTTGTGATAGAACCTCCTACGTGTATGCATCAAATGTGTTAACTCGAGCATGATACATTTTTGAAAGTTTTACTTGTAGGTTTTTGTACTTCTGTTTTCCAAGTTTATTCTTATACATCTACATTTGTATTCAATCTCGTGCGCTACAGTGCATGTTCTTGAGTGAATAAGTAGGTAATATAACACAGTTTGGGTAATTTTAGAAAGGAATCCGACTTTTTTTACCCCTTTTAATTTATTTTATATTTCAATTTGTATTGACGGATACCAATTTCCTATTATATGTTGAATTTCACAATACATTGATATTCAAGTTGATACATAACCTTTTAAGAAATATATCGCAGATTATAGAGGTTATTGAATCAAACAAAGAATAACAAAGAAGATATAGGTTTGACTTTTACAGAAGAAGAATAGACGTTACTCTAGATGACAAGTTGTCTAATTATTTCCTAAAGTTTGATTTACCTCTAACACATTCTTCGACGACGGGCTGTCATCTTTATCAAACGATGGCTAATCGGCAACTGATGATTTGTCGTCAACAGGCAATCATGTAGATGTGACATCCTGGTGATCCCCTCTCCCTCTCATCCCTTATGATGTTGTGGGGAGGGGGTGGGGTCTCGTTATCTGGATTGCTTCTATAATGCGACTACGTAGGCTTTCCCTCGCTGCTAACCGCGTGAACCAGGGCATAATGGACTGCTTGAAGGGGGAAAAAGAAGGAAAAAGGAAGGGGAAAAGAGGGGAAGAAGGGGGAAGGGAGGGGGAGAAAAAAAAAAACACGGATTTCTACAAAATATACTGAAAAATACTTGGTTTTCTGTCTATAATCATTCAATTTTGGGACCTTTGACCTAAAAATAGTCAGGTCAACTTGATACTTACAAATACTGACTAGACTTGCACCCTAGAGTGAGAAAAAAATGGCAACATATTTCAGGATCCTACTTCAAAGCTTTTAAATCTTAAACTTATATCATTGCATCTTCCAGGCAAAAAACAAGTTTTTGTAGATAACAAATGAACATCTACACACACGTAACTCATGACAATTCAGACAAACACCAAGCCATGTATCGTCCTCGCCCACATTAATATTACACTCTGTCATTAATTTTTTTTTTTTTAAAGTGTATTAGTTCTAGAGTTTTACTTCTGACCTTTTACATTGTTCAATCTAACCAAGTACTTGACAGGCATATATCTTTAGCAGATGTACCCATGTTTGCGGACATAGCTCGAAGTTGGCCGCGTCCCCTCCAAGTCGATGAAACGAATTCCTTTCCAGCATGGTCTGTTATGACTTGTTGTATATTTGCCTTGCTGATGCCCTCTGTGATTGCATTTATGATTGTCCAGTCAATTGGACAATTGAAGATGTCGGTGCGATATAGTGCTAACCCACACAATAGTCATTTCGAGATAACCGCTGTTCAATGTTCGGAAAGTCCATACATTGTACATTAGTAAAACATGAATGCATGCATTTTTACCATCTTATTGGTTGAATTCAAATATGATATTTTCACGGAGGTTAGAGTGAAGGATAAGGATTATGAAAGTGCATGTAACTCAATTTTGTCGAAAGTGTGGGTTAGCACTATATTGCACCGACCCCTTCAATTTTCCTCTCTTTTTTTTTTCTTTTTTTTTTTTGGTGGCGGTTTTTTATGCAGGCATGAGTATAGATGAGTAAACAAGTGTAGATTAACCATGCGGTGAATATTAATATTTTTGGAAATCATTGTCTGTGATTTGGAAGCCCGCTTTACTGAAATGAATCTACAAATACTAATTGTTGTTGTTTTTGTTTTGTTTTTTCAGCCATTTTGATAATTTCAAGAGTCCCTATTGACCGACTCTGGGTTTGTGGTTATGGTTATGGTTATGGTTAGGGTTAGGGTTGGGGTTAGGGTTAGGGTTAGGGTTAGGGTTTGATGGTTAGGGTTAGGATTAGGATTAGGGTTAGGTTTAGGGATAGGGTCCCCGATAGATTTTTAGTTTCCCCAATCTGTGCCGTCTAAAAAAAAAAAAAAAAACACGCGCCCGGGAGTGGGGGAGAGGAGGGGGGTCGGCTGGGACACCGCAAAATGAGCTCATGGCGCCGTCCAGTGCCACAAATTGTCTGCTGCCCTCAACGAACCCGAATCAGTCAATAGGATGCAGAAGTTGAGGCATCTACATCCAGATTTAGATCCCATGAGAATTCGTGGTAAAGTAACAGGAAAAACATGTTCGGACTACATATCAAGACGTCAAAAATTTCACGTTGTACAAAATTGAGTAACCACAAGACAATACTACTTTGTGTACTAATATAAGAAAGATGATAAAGGAAACTGACAAAAAGTTGGAGAGCAGGATCCAATTTTTGTTTTTTTAATCGTTTACAGTAGAATGTCATGGAATTCTTCATTATTTTGCTCAACATCCTATTATGTAAAGTTACAAAAATGATCGCATGTGAAAACGCGATGTAATTAATCTGCAGGCAAAAACATTTTTGGTAGGCAAATGAACGAACGTGACAAGAGTCATGATAAACTACAGCACGGGCAAAATGCCAAGAAACGCACGCACTCAAATTTGTAAACAGCGAGGATGATGCATTTACCTATTTAAGAATTTCTCACCCTAATTCCTGAGTCCATGCTTTTGAATCTATAGAGTGTCTTGTCTCAAAAAAAGTATTAACCAATGTCATGTCTGGCAGCGCTTCGAACTTTATCTCGAAGCACCTCGATAAAAGGAGGTATACAACGTATGAGTTGGTATATTGTGCTGGTATTTTTTTCATACATTTCTGCTCAACATCTATTTTGAACTTATCTAGAATGTATGAACCGTATATAGCTCTCAGAAACATGGCGTAGATATTCTCTCTCTATCAATTTACTGGTCTTGCTCACGCACGTTTATTTCAGCACTGTGCAAAACGGGGAAATGACACGTTTTTGTGCTCCATTAATTTTCAATGTAATACACGGGCAGCGGGAGATATCATCTGATCTTTAATACTTTTCCAGCAAGCCGAGATGCCGACATTTTCGTCCTATTGAACGATGATACATAATTCCTCATCTTTCATACAATTTTTGCTTGCCTGTCACTACAGTTCCCTTAAAGACTTGATTAAAATGTATTGAATTATGTGAGAATATAATGTCGCAATACTAAAACGGGAAACTCCATGGACTGGTGCAGCATATTGTCAACCAATGTCCTTGGGGGAACAATGTACTCGTCATGCCATATGGAGGGTTAATTGTAGTCAATAAAAAAAAAAAAAAAAAAAAAAAAAACATTCCACTATTTCATGTTCGCAAATCGAAAGATTCCCACATAGCACTGCATTCAACGCCTGCCTATTGTGGCGTACAGACAAAGATTCAAAAAAACATTCGTGGGTGGGGAGGACTTTGGCAAGCCGACGCCAGTCGTGCAGGAATCTATTGACACATAGATGTTTTTGAACCACCGGTAATGACTGAGAAGAGGTTGAGGTTTTATTTTCTATAGACACCATACATACCCGCTAATGCACTGGAATTGTATATTGAAAGACTTCGAACATACCGCGTTCCGAGACATTAATTCCATTTATGTTCTAAAAATGGAATGAAAACCACCGTGAAAGCAATGAACACATTAATTTTTGACGGAGTCAATGGAGAAAGAAACCTCGTCAATCGGTACCCAGGTGACCCTGGTCTAAGTCTATAGGAGACAAACAAACCCCCAAATACAGCAATGTATAGTTTGTTAAACTTGGAGATTGGAGTTGTTATTATCAAAATCAACCGGTATTTCCCCTGTGGTGAGAATAGCTTATGAAGAAATTGTAAGTCCTATATCTAAAATAGCCTTTTGATATTTGTGTTGTGTTTACCTAACTTTACATCGAATGTCTTGTTGTTGCTGTTGTTGTTGTTCATTTTCCATCTGTGAAGATGGCTGGATAGCCCATATTCAGCTACACTAAGCTGGTCTTCCATGGGGTCCAGTTGGATGTGGGGTGGGACCACTTCACCGGGTTAGACACCCTGCTCTTTGCGATAAATGAATGAAGCGGGATCTTTTACGTGCATGAGCTGTGACTCTCTCATACACGGGACCTCCATTTTATGTCCTATCCGAGGGACAGAGTGTTTTGCCTCTTGCTAGAGGGGACGGTATGTTTACACACAACATTGCTCAGTCCAGGCTCGGGTTCGAACCCGGGCCGCGTGATCGTGAGGCAGACGCGCTACCGACTGAGCCAACTCACCGCCCTTTTGACCATCTGACAAAATACATTAAATGCGCTTTGATCATCTGACAAAATACATTAAATATGGCCACAGTTGCTACGATTGGAAACTGGCACAACAACAAAATTAAATGTCTCATTCTAACAGTGATCAAGTGTATGTGATTAAAGCACTTCATACGTGCATATAACCTGATTTATGTCTCATGTCGGTGCATGTCATGAGCTCGAAACCAAAGAGAGCCCATGTTAATTATAGACATTAAGTGAACACGACACAGGAGATCAACATCAAGTAGACTGTCACGGTGAAAATAAATGTGCGTGCTAAATGAAACGGGGTCATCCAAAGAGCTCAATGCCCACGGGTTTACAACCGACTGGTGAATAACAGTCAAAACAGTCCCAAGACCTTGTCACTTATCAAGTGAGACAGTCTTACAAGCCCTCTCAAAAAAAGACAAGAAAAAGAAAAAACGAGCTTGTCACTAAGCACAAAAAAAGTATCATCGAATTCAACTCTGGGAATACGCATTTAAAGACACACAACCTCGACAAGTAGTCCAAGCAAAGTATGAAGAGCGCAAGCTCGTCTGGATGAACAGCGCCTGCTATAAACCACTGATAAGTGCATATTTTTTTTTGTGCACGCGGGTTTTCATTCAACATTGATTTTAATAACGGCAAGAGGAAAAAAATAAATCATGGAGGGTCAGCTTGGTCTCTAGCGGATGAGATGGGTTGAATCACATGTCAACATGTTTGTCGCTCATTTAATGCTTGAAAGATGAAGGGTTTCAAAATGATGTCTTCTGTGATATATGTGGGGCGTTGTGACACAGTGAATATTAGAGACTCAAGATTCCCAATCGGAAGATTCCCACCCTGCACTTACGTCCTTCGACAAAATGTCCCTCTCAGCCTAGCTGTATAAATAGAGACATGACAACGCTAGAGTAGTAACAATGGGAAGACCGTCCGGTACATCAGTGGCAACACTGAAGAGGCTACCCTGGATAAATAAGACCTTATCGTTATCATTGATATCGTTGTTTGTGTGTTTGTTTCGTAGATTACCTGTATCCATATAAACGTCTTTGTTTATCTATTAATGTTGTTTATATATTTTATCTTTGGGCGCCTTTGAATGTTTCTACAGATAAATGGCGCTATATAAATGATGTTTCATCATTTGTATCTATCTAATCCATTAATCGGTTTGTTTTTTTCGTTCGCATTAATTATTTCTTTTTTGTGGGGGTTAGAGAGCTTGATCCACCTCTTCCCTTCCCCGTTGGACATGGAAGTTTTCAGAACAAATATTGATGGCGTAGACTCAGATTAGACAAGTGGTAAACAGTTTACAAGGGATCATGTCAAACGAGTTGTACATGGAGACGTGCACACCTGCCTAACATGATCCGGACGGGCAGGGTGAGCGGCATACATCAGCGCAACAGATAACATGAGGGCTAACAAGGTATTTGTAACAATCCGCGAAAAGAAAATGAATCCATGTTAACCGTAACCTTCCTTTGGTAACATCTCCGTTTTTATGTAGAGGCTTTATAAGCAAAATACAGAAATCGACGATGCATCTTTAAAAGTACATCAACAGTTTTCGTCAGTTGACAGCATTCCAAAGTTTCAGGGATGACTACAAATATTATTGTTTCCTTAAAATCATGCCCCTCCCCCTTTATATATTTCAGCAGTTTTGTAGAATAATTTGCATATACAAGTTTAACCTAATGAAGGGATGGAGAAAAAAGGCCATCTTCTAGCTAGAAAAAAAATAGTGTCTATAATCAAAGCATTATGACATTATTGAAGATCCAAATTTAAAGCCGTTTAGTTTAGTCGTCATCGATTAAGGGGTCGCGGTCCATGAAGACTATAATGTGATGAAAAGTAGAATACAAAATAATTGTAAATAGCAAACAACCAAACTCCGCTAGAAGTGATGAAACCGCCCAACCAAAGATTTTTTTTTCTTATGCCATTATTGCAAGACTCTGTACAAAATTGGTGCATACTTGTCGCTGGTGAAGAGTTGGCGCTGTTTATATTGTCGAGCTGGTAGGCCTTAACTGCATACTGTCGAACTGGTGAGGTTTATTTACTTATACAGCGCCCAGCTCATGAGCTGTGTGACTATAGTGGGTGCCAAGTTCATGTGATGACCCCGTCTCACTTTAGGCTGCGCTTACATTTTCACTTTAAATGTGTGACCAAAAAAAAAAAAAAAAAAAATAGAGCTATTGTACCCTACCATCAGTTGCTGTTGTTGTTGTTGTTATTGTTGTTGCTGCTGCTGCTATTGTTGAATTCTTTGGCAACGATAACTTCAAGCGATGAGGGTTATAAGAATATCATTTGCCAAAAAAAGTGACTGTATTCTATAGTTATTTTCCTCCGCCTTCGCTCACATTCTCTCTTCTTTTTTGTTTAATCTTGTATCTACTTCTTCATCATTAAAAGGCATTATTCACTAATTGCAGTTGAAACTGAAACCCTGTTTTAGCGCTTTATATTATAAAATAGTGTTAAAATGTTACTTTGGGTTAGAAATAGCCCACGTAACAATTCTTATCAGCATAATCAAGTTCTGTTAAGTATACAAAATGTGAACATTAAATATAGTATTTTTTTTTTCCAGAATAAACCGTCTATGGCTATGGTTTATTGAAAATTCAATTCCAGACATTTCCTTAAATGTTAGGCTTTATTGCGAATTATTTCATATGGTAAGCTGTTTTGTGATAGCACTTCCTACGTGTATGCGTCAGATGTGTTAACTCGAGCATAATTATACGTTAAAGTTTTACTTGTAGGTTTTTGCATTTCTTTTTTCCAAGTTTGTTCTTCTACATCTACATTTGTATTCAATTTCGTACGTTGCAACGCATGTTCTTGAGTGAATAAGTAGGTAATATAACACAGTTTGGGTAATTTTAGTAAGGAATCCGACTTCTTTTGTTTTTACCCCTATGAATTTATTTTATATTTCAATTTGTATTGACGAATACCAATTTCCTATTGTATGTTAAATTTCATAATACATTGATATTCAAGTTGACACATATTAAACCTTTTAAGAAATTCGCGCAGATTATAGATGTTATTGTATCAAACAAAGAATTCCAAAGAAGATATAGGTTTAACTATTACAGAAGAAGAATAGATGTTACTCTAGATGACAAGTTGTCTAATTATTAGATTTACCTCTAACAAATTCTTCGACGACGGGCTGTCATCTTTCTCAAACGATGGCTAATCGACAACTGATGATTTGTCGTCAACAGGCAATCATGTAAATGTGACATCCTGGCGATCCCCTCTCCCTCTCATCCCTTATGATGTTGTGGGGGAGGGGGTGGGGTCTCGTTATCTGGATTGCTTCTCTAATGCGACTACATAGGCTTTCCCTCGCTGCTAACCGCGTCCCCTCCAATGATGAAACGAATTCCTTTTCCAGCATGGTCTGTTATGACTTGTTGTATATTTGCCTTGCTGATGCCCTCTGTGATTGCATTTATGATTGTCCAGTCAATTGGACAATTTTTCCCTCTTTTTTTTTTGGTGGTGGTTCTTTTTTCTTTTTTTTTTTTAAATGCTGGCATGAGTATAGATGAGTAAACAAGTGTAGATTACCCATGCGGTGAATATCAATATTTTTAGAAATCATTGTCTGTGATTTGGAAGCCCGCTTTACTGAAATGAATCTACAAATACTAATTGTTGTTGTTGTTTTTCAGCCATTTTTGATAATTTCAAGAGTACCTATTGACCCATTCTGTGACGCGCTATGTGTATTTTTGGCATGGGCAGCGCCATTACGCGGTGTCTCAGCCGACCCCCTCCCCCACCCCCTTCCGCGCACGGAATGAAACACCGATGCATGGTTGTTTTAGCCAATGGGCGTATCGTACTGAGTGTGCGAATGCTTGCTTAGTGCGTGAACCTTTGTTACACGTGCGCGATAAATATGTTGCCCGGGGGGTGGGGGAGAGGAGGGGGGGGGGGGGGGTCGGCTGGGACACCGCAAAATGAGCTCATGGCTGCGCCCAGTGCCACAAATTGTCTGCTGCCCTCAACGAACCCGAATCGGTCAATATGATGCAGAAGTTGAGGCATCTACATCCAGATTTAGGTCCCATGAGAATTCGTGGTAAAGTAACAGGAAAAACATGTTTGGACTACAAATCAAGACGTCAAAAATTTCACGTTGTATAAAATTGAGTATCTGAATATAAGAACGACCCAAGTCCATGGAAGACCATTTCGAGTAAACTTAAAAAACTTCATATATTTTTTATTTGTCCAATAATATTGTATTTCACTGTGATGGGAAGGCAACATTGTATATACAAATTAGAACATATACCATTATAAAAAATTAACATTTACATTTATTATGGAGAGGCCATTTTGTGTGATGGACTTGGGTCGTCCTTTGATTCATATACATGATATTCTGCTATAGAGATGAGAGAAGGATGAGAGAGGGCGCTATAATATGAATGTAAAAATGACCCAAGTCCTTCATTCTTACACTCATATAAGATTTAACTCATTCATTTCAGGCACTTCCGAGGATAGTTAGGATTTATCATTTATACACAAGATGAGTTTATGCATAAGCTACAATTTCCCATGTC
This sequence comes from Diadema setosum, assembly GCA_033980235.1. Classification (NCBI taxonomy): domain Eukaryota; kingdom Metazoa; phylum Echinodermata; class Echinoidea; order Diadematoida; family Diadematidae; genus Diadema; species Diadema setosum. The sequence goes on from CM067070.1 coordinate 30,387,706, forward strand.
AAACTGAATTTGGCTAAAAATTGGACTTGGGTTGTTCTTATATTCAGGCTTTCAATTCTCAGTCAATGTCACCATTTCACAACAGACACAAACACAGATTAATGTGACGTGAACAGTGAACAACTACTCGCTTCCATCGTCGTCAAACACACGCATTGTGGATGGAAAGACGCAAGTCAGACTCACTACAAATTATGGGGTCTATCCGTGCTTTGTGAACCAAAATTCATATCTGACAACTATGTTCGTATTTCTTTTCGAATCAGCGGAAAATATGTGACCCTGCATCACAAAAAAAAAAAAAGGTCGCCAGCCATGAATTTGTAGTTAAGGGCTGATTCTAAAGGAACAGATCGTAAGCATTAAAATGATGTATAATTGAATTCAAACTCACTCCCCTAACCTATCTAAATATTGAAAAAAAGCACACACGCTGAAAAAGTGTGAACTGAGAAAAGAGGCTCTGAAGTACAGTGTCTATTCAAGAGATTAATCTACCTAAACCGTGCTAGCAACTGTACGATAAATGGGACAAAAAAAAAGTAAACCACCGAAGCAACGACAATTAAGGAAATATTAGTTTAAGCTGAAATTAAAGATGATCTATTACGACATTCTGTCCATAATTAAGGCTAACTTTCAAAGCAGTAAACATCCTTTCAAAAGTTATTTGAATTGAAAATTAAGATTGTACAAAGGAGTTTCAAAATAATGAAAAGGGGCCTCTAAGACATACTTCATCTCACTACTTTACAAAAAAAAAAAAAAAATGTTGTAGAAAAAAAAAAGAAGAAAAAATCCATTTATGTTGTGATCCCAAACTTACAAATAATGTAGCATGAAGATGATGGGCAGGATAGCTTTTTCAGAAAATATGAAAAACTCAAGATTGACTTGGTTGACCCGTTTCAACGTTTTTGAGGCCTCACGTAAAGTCAAGGGGTGCGACTTTTTGTTTGCCTTGTGAAGCGCGGTCACTATGAGACCGCCCATCTGCTCTAACCCCCCCCCCCCACACACACACACACACAAAACACGCAAATTAGAATTGACAAACAAATTTCATCTTGGTTAACCGACTTATCATTAGTTTTTTTTAAGGTTGTCTTAACTTGGAAAGAAACTCTTCTCTTCCTACTGCCAGGGTTTAGTTTATTCAAACAAGACAGTAATCAAGATGATATCAGTTTTGCATTCTTCTGTTTTGTTTTATTTTGTTGTTGTTCATTGATACTCCTGCCCAGCCCTCTTGAGTGACCCTTACCTGTAAATCCTCTGTTCCCACTTTACATGAATTTGCATCTCGCAACTCTCTCTCTCTCTCTCTGTCTCTTTCTCTGGGTTCTGAGTTGTGCGGTTAGAATGCAGTGCGTTAGAGCCTATTTTCATACTTCATTCGGGTTTAGATTGGTTATAACATGAAGATCGCAATAAGAAAGATAACAAGCATTTATTAAAAAAAATGATATTAATAATAATAATAATAAAAATGTGTACTGCCGGATCTAGGATGTTAATACACAAAAAGTTATGGCAGGACGATAGATAAAGAAAGAGACAGACAGAAAGAAAGACCGACATACATAAGTATTTACTGAAAAAAAAAGTACATAGTATTAGGCACTGATGACTGAATCAACCAACAATTCAAAAAGAAAATGTACAGAATATGTCACTCGATCGAGAACTTATAAGAAATAAAAATATAACAAGAGTGTAACAATATCTCAACAAAATATTCATTATAAAATGAGATTATTACCCGTTATCGAATGATAGATGGATTACTGTATTACAAATATTATTTCCTGTTTCTTTTTTTTTCTCCTGCAGATACACTTCTACTGTCATCTCTTTCAAACTCTGTACTGAACATTTGTTCAAAAGACACGCATACAGCTGACTCATGGACGAAATTTTTAAAGGTGTAACCGTCGTACCAACACCCATCTCAATAGAGTGTCTAGATATAGGAATGGGAAGACCAATGTTGTGTGCTCTTTGTTATCATTATATTTTCATGGCAGAGGACAGGACTGAACATCATGAAAGATTTCTTCTATAAACTCTCAAATTCTGAATGACCGCCGAGTTGCTAAAACACTCAACAAAGACTATGTCTTAACTGTAAAGAAATACATCATTACCAAAATATAACCTTGTTTTGCTTTTGTCATTCGCTATTGGATACCACATAAAAGACATAGTCCACGTGAGCAAAAAGAAAATTTGATTTATTTCCATTTTTGTTGCTGTTGTATTCTGCGACTTTTATGTTACAATAATTACTTGACAAAAGCGGGCTCTTGGGCCCTGTACGTGACTATACACTGTTCACATGTTAAGTAAAACTAAATAAATATGTCAACAAGGTCACTTTGACGATTCTTCTGTCATCATAAAGCATACAATATGCAATTATGTTTTCAAGAGAATTATGTTTGAATTAAACTACAGTCATAACGTTGACAGATATACGAGAATCAAAATATATTTTCTACGATAAGTTGCAAAACTATTTTTATGATAAAACAAAATAGATGAATAAGTGTGCAATGACACAATAAAAAACAAAAGTATAGGAAATGAAATGTATTAGTTATTAAAAAAAAAACAAGGATCAGAATCAGAACTTTGTCGTCGTTCTTCGTGAAAAGCTAAGCAAAAATAGAAATCAATAGATAGATACATACATGGCAATAATCATTATGATAAACTGACTATAGTCAAAGGCACCACTGAATACTTAGAATTCTGGTTAAAGTATCGTTTCATGGGATCACTTCACTTGCGTGAATGCTATTCTTCTGGTCTTTATTGAAACATCAATAGCAACAGCAGTTAAAATACAAGAGAAAAACAAAAAAGAAAATATTATTCTCATTTCATCTTTAGGGATATACATTAGTCGCACATACGGCTGTACTGTTCTTGATAAGGGATTAGTTGTCATTTCTATTATTTGTACATTCAGAAATTTGCCTAGCCATGTCCGTCCGTCCCAGTGGTGTTGTATAAAATAAATTTTGTAGTAAAAAGGTTATCGTCGTATAATGGAAAGAAAATTTGCATAGGATAACATTTGTTCGGTTCGAAAGATTATCAGTTGTTGCAACAGAACGAGGAATAGACTTACGGTATTTGTTGTTGTTGTTGCTGTTCTCGCAGAACATAGTTATACAAGTACAAAATTTCACGTTTCCCTCTATGTGTAGATTTTTGAATAAGATATATCTTTCTATTACGTAATCGACAGTAATATCTGATCCCTTAATCATTCACGCTCTCATATTCAAAAGCACTACCTCGTAATGGGATGAGAAATGTGTCTCTGAAAAATCGACATGTTTATTCTGATTTCTGAGGAAGTAATTTACACACAGAAGAGACGCATTAATTTTATACATAAAATGAACATGTGTGTGCCTAAGTAAGTATTTCTCATTCGTGTGTGTGTGTGTGTGTTTAGTATGTGTGTGTGTGTGCGCGTGTGTGTGTGTGCCTGTTTAATATGTGTGTGTGTATGTGTGTTTGTGTGTGTATGTGATTTTCTCTTTTTGGACACTGTCGACATATTGTAATTACACGTGTAAGCCTTCGGAAGCGTTCTAACATTGTGACTTTTTTGTCCTTAATAAGGTCTGCATTTTATAATGAATACAATGCATCTCAGCAAAGAGGCACCTTCAGAGCAGCTTCAGAAGTATTTCATTGTGCTATTAATCATGCGTCAGGGATGACTGGATCCTCCTCCTCATTTATTCGCCCATCATTGTCTCCTCTCATCGATATTCTCCCTGTTACGAGAGAAATATAGAGGTGAAAAGGAAAATATGTAAAAATATTAATGTACATTGATTTAAATAGGTATAATATCATTTTGCTTCGTACTTCTAGGGATAAACTTGAGCGGTCTCGTTTTGACGTCATACTTTCAGTGCCTTCAGCAAACATTACCCGCATACAGTGCCTAGAGCTCATGAGCTGTGTGACTATAGTGGGTGCCGAGCTCATGTGATGACCCCGTCTCACTTTAGGCTGCGCTTACATTTTCACTTTAAATGTGTAACCTAAAAAAAAAAAAAAAAAAAAAAAAAAAAATAGAGCTATTGTACCCTATCATCAGCTGTTGTTGTTGTTGTTATTGTTGCTGCTGCTGCTGCTGTTGCTGAAATCTTTGGCAACGATAACTTCAAGCGATGAGGGTTATAAGAATATCATTTGCCAAAAAAAGTGACTGTATTCTATAGTTATTTTTCCTCCGCCTTTGCTCACATTCTCTCTTTTTTTATTCTAAATCTTGTATCTACTTCTTCATCATTAAAAGGCAACATTCACTAATTGCAGTTGAAACTGAAACCCTGTTTTAGCGCTTTATATTATAAAATAGTGGTAAAATGTTACTTTGGGTTAGAAAAAGCCCACGTAACAATTGAGTATATGAATATAAGAACGACCCAAGTCCATAGAAGATCATTTCGAGTAAACTAAAAAAAAAAAAAAACTTCATATCTCTTTTATTTGTCCAATAATATTCTATTTAACTGTGATGGGAAGGCAACATTGTATATACAAATTAGAACATATTTTATGACAATTAACATTTACATTAATTGTGGAGAGGCCATTTTGTGTGGTGGACTTGGGTCGTTCTTTGATTCATAATACATGATATTCTGCTATAGAGATGGGAGGATGAGAGAGGGCGCTATTATAATAGAATGATCCAAGTCTTTCATTCTTACATTAATATAAGATTTAACTCATTCATTTCAGGCACTTCCGGGGGTAATTAGGATTTATCACTTACACACAAGATGAGTCCATGCATAAGCTACAATGTCCCATGTCAAACTAAATTTGGCCAAAAATTGGACTTTGGTCGTTCTTATATTCATATACTCAATTCTAATCAACATAATCAAGTTCTGTTAAATATACAGAATGTGAACAATAATACAGTATTTTATTTTCCAAAATAAACCGTCTATGGCTGTGGTTTATTGAAAATTCAATTGCAGACATTTCCTTAAATTTTAGGCTTTATTGCGAATTATTTCATATGGTATGCCGTTTTGTGATAGAACTCCTACGTGTATGCATCAAATGTGTTAACTCGAGCATAATTATACATTTATGAAAATTTTACTCGTAGGTTTTTGTATTTCTTTTTTCCAAGTGTGTTCTTCTACATCTACATTTGTATTCAATTTCGTACGCTACAATGCATGTTCTTGAGTGAATAAGTAGGTAATATAACACAGTTTGGATAATTTTAGAAAGGAATCCGACTTTTTTTTTACCCCTATGAATTTATTTTATATTTCAATTTGTATTGACGGATACCAATTTCCTATTATACTAGTATGCTGAATTTCATAATACATTAATATTCAAGTTGATACATAACCTTTTAAGAAATATAGCGCAGATTATAAAGGTTATTAGATCAAACAAAGAGTTACAAAGAAGATATAGGTTTCACTTTTACAGAAGAAGAATAGATATTACTCTAGATGACAAGTTGTCTAATTATTAGATTTACCTCTAACAAATTCTTCGACGACGGGTTGTCATCTTTCTCAAACGATGGCTAATCGGCAACTGATGATTTGTCGTCAACAGGCAATCATGTAGATGTGACATCCTGGTGATCCCCTCTCCCTCTCATCCCTTATGATGTTATGGGCGAGGGGGTGGGGTCTCGTTATCTGGATTGCTTCTCTAATGCGACTACGTAGGCTTTAATTCCCTCGCTGCTAACCGCGTCCCCTCCAAGTCGATGAAACGAATTCCTTTTCCATCATGGTCTGTTATGACTTGTTGTATATTTGCCTTGCTGATGCCCTCTGTGATCGCATTTATGATTGTCCAGTCAATTGGACAATTTTCCTCTCTCCTTTTTTTTTTTTTTTTTTTTTTTTTTTTTATATGCTGGCATGAGTACAAATGAGTAAAGAAGTGTAGATTACCCATGCGGTGAATATTGATATTTTTGGAAATCATTGTCTGTGATTTGGAAGCCCTCTTTACTGAAATGAATCTACAAATACTAATTGTCGTTGTTCTTGTTTGTCAGCCATTTTTGATAATTTCAAGAGTCCCTATTGGCCGATTCTGTGACTCGCTATGTGTATTTTTGGCATGGGCAGCGCCATTACGGGGTGTCTCAGCCGATCCCCCCCCCCTCTCCCCTTTCCCCCACCCCCTTCCGCGCACGGAATGAAAAAAACTGATGCATGGTTGTTTTAGCCAATGTTCGTGTCGTACTGAGTGCGCGAATGCTTGCTTAGTGCGTGAACCTTTGTTACAAGTGCGCGATAAACATGTTGCCGGGGGGGGGGGGGGGGGGTGGGGGGGGGTGGGGGGGGGGGGGGAGAGGAGGGGGGTCGGCTTGGACACCGCGAAATGAGCTCATGGCTGCGCCCAGTGCCACACATTGTCTGCTGCCCTCAACGAACCCGAATCGGTCAATAGGATGCAGAAGTTGAAGCATCTACATCCAGATTTAGGTCCCATGAGAATTCGGGGTAAAGAGACAGGAAAAACATGTTCGGACTACAAATCAAGACGTCAAAAATTTCACGTTGTATGAAATTGAGTATCTGAATATAAGAACGACCCAAGTCCATGGAAGATCATTTCGAGTAAACTTAAAAAACTTCATATCTTTTTTATTTGTCCAATAATATATTATTTAACTGTGATGGGAAGGCAACATTGTAATTAGAACATATATCATTATAAAATTAACATTTACATTTATTGTGGAGATGCCATTTTGTGTGATGGACTTGGGTCGTTCTTTGATTCATATACATGATATTCTGCTATAGAGATGAGAGAAGGATGAGAGAGAGCGCTATGATATGAATGTAAGAATGACCTTCGTTCTTACATTCATATAAGATTTAACTCATTCATTTTAGGTACTTTCGGATTTATCATTTATACACAAGATGAGTTTATGCATAAGTTACAATTTCCCATGTCAAACTGAATTTGGTCAAAAACTGGACTTGGGTTGTTTTTATATTCAGGCTTTCAATTCTCTGTCAATGTCACCATTTCACAACAGACACAAACGCAGATTAATGTTACGTGAACAGTGAACAACTACCCGCTTCCATCGTCGTCAAACACACGTATTGTGATTGGAAAGACGCAATTCAGACTCACTACAAATTATGGGGTCCATCCGTGCTTTGTGAACCAAAATTTATATCTGACAATTATGTTCGTATTTCATTTCGAATCAGCGGAAAATTTGTGACCCTGCATCACAAAACAAAACAAAACGAAATAAAAAAAAAAGGTCGCCAGACATGAATTTGTAGTTAAGGGCTGATTCTAATAAAGGAACAGATCGTAAGCTTTAAAATGATGTATAGTTCCATTCAAACTGACTCCCCTAACCTAAATATTGTAAAAGCACACACGCTGAAAAAGTGTGAACTGAGAAAAGAGGCTCTGAAGCACAGGGACTATTCAAGAGATTAATCTTCCTAAACCGTGCTAGCAGCTGTACGATAAATGGGACAAAAAAAAAGTAAACCACCGGAGCAACGACAATGAAGGAAATATTAGTTTAAACTGAAATTAAACATGATCTATTACGACATTCTGTCCATAAGTAAAGGCTAGCTTTCAAAGCAGTAAACATCCTTTCAAAAGTTATTTGAATTGAAAGTGAAGATTGTACAAAGGAGTTTCAAAAATAATGAAAAGGGGCCTCTAAGACATACTTCATCTCACTACTTTACAAAAAGAGAGAAAAAAAAAAGGTTGTAGAAAACAAAAATCCATTCATGTTGTGATCCCAAAATTAGAAATATTGTAGGATGAAGATGATGGGCAGGATAGCTTTTTCAGAAAATATGAAAAACTCAAGATTGACTTGGTTGACCCGTTTGAACGTTTTTGAGAAAGTCAAGGGGTGCGACTTTTGCGGTCACATATGAGACCGCCCATCTGCTCTAACCCCCCCCCCCACACACACACACACACAAAACACGCAAATTCGAATGGACAAACAAATTTAATCTTGGTTAACCGACTTATTATTAGTTTTTTAAGGTTGTCTTAACTTGGAAATAATCTCTTCTCTTCCTGCTGCCAGGGTTTAGTTTATTCAAACAAGACAGTAATCAAGATGATATCAGTTTTGCATTCTTCTGTTTTGTTTTATTTTGTTGTTGTTCATTGATACTCCTGCCCACCCCTCTTGCGTGACCCTTACCTGTTAATCCTCTGTTCTCGCTTTCCTGCATTTTTTCCTCTGGGTTTTGAGTTGTGCGGTTAAGGTGCAGTGCATTAGAGCCTGTTTTCATACTTTACAGGTTTAGATAGCAGGCATTTATCCAAAATGTGTCCTGCCGGAACTAGGATTTACACGGAAAGCAAAGGCAGGACGACAGAGAAAGAGCGAGACGGGCAGACAGACAGACAGACATGCATAAGTATTAAATGAAAAAAAAAAGTCTTGCATCGTATTAGGCACTGGTGACTGAATCAATTGAATCAAAAAGAAAATGTACAGAATATGTCACTCGATCGAGAAAGAAATGTAGCAAGAGTGTAACAATTTCAACATAATATTCATTTTTAAAAAATGAGACTCTTACCCGTAATCGAATAATAGATTACTGTACAACAAAGTTAATAATATGGCCTGTCTTGCATTCCTGCAGAAAAAAACTGCTGGTATCACCTCTCGTGACAATCTAAGCAAAAACACAAAATAGAATAGATAAATATAGCATACATGGCAATAATCATTATGATAAAATGACTAAAATCAAAGGCACCACGGAATACTTAGAATTCTGGTTTAAGTATCGCTTGATGGGATCACTTCACATGCGTGCATGTTTTCTTCTGGTCTTTATTGAAACATCAAAAGCAACAGCAGTTAAAATACAGGACAAAAACAAAAAAGAAAATTTGATATTATTCTCATTTCAACTTTAGGGATATCAGATCAGCTGGATTTCACATTAGTCGCACTTACGGTTGTACTGTTCTTGACAGGGGATTAGTTGTCATTTCTATTATTTGTACATTCAGAAATTTGTCTAGCCATGTCCGTCCGTCCCAATGGTGTTGTATAAAATATATTTTGTAGTAAAAGGGTTATAGTCGTATACAGGAACTAGACTTCGCATAGGATAAGTTTTGCAACATCGCCCTACACCCAGTAAGGCATTGTTGTTGTTGTTGTTGTTGTTTTCTGAGATATGAATAAAAAGTGTGCACGTCATAAGACCAAAACCCACGAGTCTGCTCACAAGCCACACAGCCTATGGGCTATACAAGTTACAGGTCATAAAGCCCATTTCTTCGACACTAAGCTAACGAGGCCAACGAGACCGATACATGCCCCGTGTTCTATCTCTCGAACTCGTGGGCTGTTTTTACCTAGCGTCGAACTCATGGGCTACATGACTCGTGAGCTATTTGAATCATGAACCTGTTTTCAATGTCGAACTCGTGGGCTGAATAACTCGTTTGTGTCAGTCGAGTGGGATGCCCCCCCCCCCAAAAAAAAAAAATAAAATAAAAAATAAAATAAATGATAATAATAGTAATAAGTAAATAAATAAAAAATCAGCCAGAGTGTGTGAGTTGTATCCAATTGCGACGCAGTTTAAAACTCATTCGAAAAATATGTCGTGGACATTCTTCACCCAAACACTTTAGTATATGCAAAGCTTCGTGAGCTTTTGCTTTATAAATGAGGAACTTGATCTATCTTTGGTATTTCCTGATCAATCGCCATACGTACTATACTGTTGCCATGGCAACACAACTTTTTAATGCATCGAAGAATGTGACTTGCACATCTGTACCTAAGGTCAATGTGAACGCCTAATTATAATTATTGCTTGAAAAAAAAAAATGTAGAGGTGATCGAGAGAAAAAAAAAAGCGAAAAAAGCAAAAACTATACCCCAGATTAGGGCCATAATATGCTATCGTCATGAAAACGCAGTTTCCAATGCATTCGAGAAAACATTGTCTTGCACATCTTCATCGCGAATCCATTGTGTGTGTGCTAAATTTCATGTCCATTGCTACTAAGTAGAAACGTACGTGTATTTCGGTTCGAAAGATTATCAGCTGTTGCAACAAAAGGAGGAATAGACTTACGGTGTTTTGTTTTGTTCTGTTTTCTTCTTTTTTTTTTTCTCGCAGAGCATACAAGTACAAAATTTCACGTTTCCCTCTATGTATAGAATTCTGAAAAAAAAAAGAATCTTTGACAGCTGAGTTGAACGAACAGTCTTGATTAAAAATTAAAAAATGATAAAAAAATAAAAATGTACTGTTTTTGTTAATAAACACTTCATATTTTCATGCAATAGATTAAATACAGGAAGAGATGCATTAATTGCATACATAAAATGAGCATGTAAGTGTGTAAGTGATGAGTTCTTATTTGTGCGTTGTCTCTTTTTGGACAGTGTCAACATATTTTGATACCGTGTAAGCCTTAGGTAGCGTTCTTAAATTATGACTTTTTGTCCTTTATAAGGACTGCTTTTCATAATGAACACGATGCAGCTCTGCAAGAGGCACCTTCAGAGCTGCTTCAAAAGCATTTCATGGTGCTAGTAATCATGCGTCAGGAATGACTGGATCCTCCTCGTCATTTATTCGCCCTGCATTGTCTCCTCTTCCTGTTACGAGAGAAATATAGAGGTGAAAAGGGAAATGGTTCTAGGACTGCTCCCCCGGAGGACAACTCCCCCGGAGGACTACTCCCCCAGAGGATGTCTCCCCCGGAGGACAACTCCCCCGGAGGACCACTCCCCCGGGGGACCACTCCCCCGGTGGACCACTCCCCCGGGGGACCACTCCCCTGGAGGACCACTCCCCTGGAGGACCACTCCCCCGGGGACAACTCCCCCGAAGGACCACTCCCCCGGGGACAACTCCCCCGGGGACAACTCCCCCGGAAGACTACTCCCCCGGAGGACTGCTCCCCCGGAGGACCACTCCCCCCGAGGACAACTCCCCCCATACTTATTACCCATCAGGCCTGAAAATCTCCCTCTCACTTGGGATGGGGGGAGGGGGTGGTTACATGAACTTTTTATCTTGCAGCTGAAAGGGCCGATATCCTCTTTTGAGCCTGCGAAAAAAAAAGGGGGGGGGGGGGGCTCATGCACTTTGTAATAAGTGAGAGTGAAGTTGATTTTGTTTATAAATTCCAAGTGCTTTTTGAGACATCAAATGTGAAATGCGGGAATGTTATCCCGTAACAAAGCAGGAATTTTAAGTAGCCCAGAACATTCCCTTCTAAAAACAAACAACAAACAAACAAACAAACAAAAGAAAAAAAAAACAGTGCAGCAGCAAGGGATTCATGATGCGGCCTCTCCGAATCTGGTCCGCAGTCTCTTTCCACCTCCCTGCTCAGAGCTTGCTCAGTAGCGTAACAGCCGGGGGCAGACTGCCCTCCGGAAGTCCTCCCTAACTCTAACCCTAACCGGGAAAATGAAGGGAGAGGAATGAAGGAAAAAAAGGGAGAAGGGAGAGAGGGAGAAAGAAAGGAAAAGGAAAGAAAAAAGGGGAAAGAAAGAGAGAGGAAAAGAAAGAAAGAAAGAACGGTAAACGGTAGAAAAAAAAAGGGGGAAGAGGAAAGGAAGAAAGAAAGGAAAAAAAAGAGGGGAGGAAGGGAAAGGAAGAATAGGAAAAGGGAGAAAGAAAGGCAAAGAGTGGAGAAAGAGAGAGGAAAGGGAGAAAGAGAGAGAAAGGAGGAGGAAAAGGAAGAAAGAAAGGAAGGGGAAGGAAGAAAGGGAAAGGAAAAAGAGGGAAAGGAAAAAAGAGGAAAGAAAGAAAATGAAGATAAGAAATTGGAGAAGTGAAGAATCAGACGGAAATTGAAAGAAAAGAGGAATTGAAGGGATTAGGGGAAAATAAAAATTATGAGAGAAATGAGGAGGAAACAATGAGCAAAAAGAAACGGGAAATCGGGAAGAACAAAACGGAGCGAAAAAGACGGAAAACGTGAAAGGGGAAAGGAGGATGGAAAAACATTAAGAAAGGGAATAGAGACTGAAAGTGGGAAGAAAGGGAAAAGGAAAGGGCACGGCCAAGCGGCAAATTGCATAAGCCTAGATTGGGAGACGCGAGGGGACCCAGTTATTTAAAGGGACTGTACAGTACTGGTTAAGGTGGTGAGTCATGTTTTGAACATTCCAAAGTGAAATAATGAGAAACCTCTTATGAAATATGAAAGAGCATGTAATTTTAAGAAGGATTCAACGTTTATTTGGTGAAAATTGGTTTTCAAATGGATGAGATATCAAGAAGAGTGATAATAACAAAAAGCGACAGGCCACGCTTTTTATTAGGATCTCTTTGTTTCACCTTATTTTTGGATATCTCAGCCGTTTCAAAACCAATTTTCATCAAATAAACTTTTGATATCCGTTAGAATTGCATGCTCTTTGACATTTCATAGACTGGTTTCTGAATGTCTCGCAAAACGTTAAAAGCTAAATCCTCACCTCAACCAGAACTGTACAAACCTTTTAAAAGTGAAGAAAGACATAAGTTTTACATTGTCGAAAGTCTTTGCAGGAAGGGGGGGGGGGGGGCAATCGCCCCGAAATTCCCCCAAAATGTGCACCTAATCACTCAATTTCAGTTCTGATAATGCAAAAATTTCGACCTCGGGCGCTTCGCACCCTCGCACCATTTAGGAAAATTGTGCCCCTCCATGCAGGAAAAACTGTGCGTATGACCTTTTGTAAAGTATATGGGCATGTCACTGTTAATTAAAAATCTTTAAGCCTTAAAGTGCTTCAATATCGAAAGCTTCGGGGAGGGTGGGGGGGGGGCCTTCAATCCCGGACCCCGGGATGGGCTATAAGTTTTACGGTGAAGCGATGTGTTTTGTAAAGCCAGCCATGCTATTTTTTTTTTTTTTTTTTTTTTATAGCTGCCAACTTCAAGGTTTAAATGTCTAAATCTCTAGAGCTCCCCCAGACCCCCGGCAGGGGCGCTGCCCGGCACGGTGCACCCCACCAGGGATCCTAAGGTGGGCCCCTGGATCCTACCCGCATAGAACTGGTGCAATTTATTTTGTAAAGCATATATAGGCATTTCACATTTTTATTCAAAATTACAGCTTTCTTCATGCACACAGAGAAATTAGGGTTCTATTAGGGTTCTTATTTGCACCCTACGAGCAAATCTAACTAAGTGGCACCTTATAGGGTTCGGGATGGATGTAGAGGCGCAAATCCGAACCCTAAAGGGAGCCAAGTCTTAAGGGTTCGAATTTGGAACCATTCCATAGTCTTTCCCGAAAGCTGACATGTGGGTGTTGAATGGTGTTTGCTTAAAATGCCACACTAATTTTGGATATTATCGTATATTTTTATTTGAAAATATAACTATACGTTGTTAAAGAGTAACAGTGTCATCAGTAATACTGTACTAAAAAAATTACTACTTGAATTAAACATTTGTTTTTTCTTCTCGCACCGGGATCAAGAATATCATTTCAATGACGTTATCATAGAGAGAAAGCAAACGAGTACAAGTACACGTATTATGCGTGCACGCGTGGACCGTTGAGCACTTGGTCAATGGCAAAGCTAAAATCGCATGCGCACGCCACGCCGTAGGTCGCGCGGTATACGTACGTGCATACTACTGACGTTCCTCGTTTGGAATGGACAGACGACCGTGAGGTTGGGATGATTAATCTTTTTGATGAGCCAAACGTTGTGAGTAGATAATTGTACTGTAATTCCGTTGAAAATATTTCACAGTAATCGACGATATGTGTGAATTATGCTCATAGAATGCTGAGTGGTGAAAACTGATGCGAAAGAGTTGTATCGAGGTACATGTGTACTAACATGTCAGAAGTGCGATCATACATACAGTAAAGCATAGCGAATAAGTCAATGAAAGTGCACGTTAATACGGAAAGCCTCAACCAAGGTACTAACTACGACCAACAGCCCCATATGCATAGCGTAATTACGCTATGCGTATGGGGCTGCTGGACGCAGTTACCAAGGTACGTACGTAAATAGGTGACCGGATATAGTCGCATCATTTTCGATAATGGGAATTATTACGTTTGAGCCGAGTTGAGGCTCAGTTGGATATTGGTTTCTGTGAAGTTGACAGAAAGAACGATGTAGGCATGTATAATGTGCCTAATGAAGAAAAATAGTGTTCCTGGTTCATTTAGGAGAATTTAAGACATGTATGAAGATTGAAGTCAGAAAATTTAGGTTGGCCTTGACTCCTTGTTGTCTATCAACGAAAATAGAATGTGTGTTTATAAATTAGCAATGCCATAGTCACAGAGCATAAGCAATGATACACGATATGTGAATTTAGATAATATCCACTGGAGAAGTTGCATGTGCTAGACATGACATAAAATAAGTCACACAAACAAGGTATGTAAACGGTAAATCACTTCAGAAGTACAAATACTTGATCCCATACTTTAGCAGGTAGATATTCCAATATTGATTGTATGTTGAACTTTGTTTTATTCAATTACAGGTTGAACCTTGCTGATCCATGCTGATGCATGGTGTTAGCTTGGTCTCATACTGGGCCAAAGGGACCTGTGTTTGATTGATTATTTATCATCGAGTTCACTATGCATGAAGTTCAATAATGGTCTTCAGGATGAGTGATGCAGGTCAACCTCGAGAGACTGGTGAGCCATATAGGATGCCAGAGCTGGAGATGGAAGATGTTCAGGATGTCAATCCTGGTTCCTCGTTGAGTCAGTGTGGACGCCATGCCAGTTGTTCTGAGAGTGATGGCCAGAAGGGCATACTATTTGGCAGCTGAAGCAGCTGCTATAGAAATGCATCAAAAACTAGAGCTCGTGGAGTTTCGACTTTATGCAGCGTAAGATGAGATTAGCTATGAAGACCATGCTGCAGGTTGCTGAAGCAGAGGAGCAGATATACCTCGACTACGAGAACAAGAAGTTGGGAGTCGGCTTTCCTGTGAAAGCAGAGGATGAAACCTTGCTGTACCCAACTGAATGCGCCAACCAACCAGTACACACGAGTGCACCGATTTCCCTGACTAGAGAAGTAGCAAAAAATGTATTTTCAAATTTTCTTTGACTTTTAGCAGATATAGTGCAAAAGCCAATAAGATCATCAGCATCATGTAGTATCCCTGAACCAGGTTTGATGAAAGCCCGTCAATTTTTCCGTAGATACATCCGTACAGACCAGGAGACAGACAGGCAACCTGAAAACATATGCCTCCGGCACCATTCAGGGCGGAGGCATAATAATGAGACTCCTATATGTCATGTATGTTTAAACCATGTAAAATTTGAGACGAGCCACATTGAATCCCCCCCCCCCATTAGAATTGCTAAACACCACGGCTCTAGAAACATCTTTCCATTTTAATCCAGAAAGTAATCACCTCCCTGTTTTTAGCCGAGGGTGAGAATAAAGCCACTCCATGAAATGAAGATTAGTATTTTTTTTTTTGTGCAAAATATATGTGAAAATGTCTAATTTCATAGATAACAGTAACTATTTATTCTGTCTTGTAAACTGTTGTCAGGTTATTCCCTTTCTTAGAATGCACTGGCCTTGAATATTAACAAGAATACTCTAAAGAAATATATAATAGAAAAATACAAGAGAACGAACTTGCAAATTACAAATTTAAACACAGTCTAAAGAGAACTTGACTTCTATTCACTTTTATCTCTTTTTTTTTTGGGGGGGGGGTGGATTATGGATGAAAATATGAATCTGCTAATGGATATGAAATACTCAAAGTATGCTTTCCATTATATTTCATACTAGAATGGGGATAGTTTGTATTGTTCATATTTTAGTTATTTCTTCACCATCGATAGCCTCAGTGCTTCAACAACACATGCACACTTTAAATTGATAAGGAACAAAAAAAAAAAAATAAGTCGCCTGCTGTTTTTTTTTTTTTTTTTTTTTTGTAGTAGACAGCCACACAATGTATGTCAATTTTGGGCAATCTCTGGCAATGCAATGTCATAAGTGGAGTAGCTTTGTGATACTTGACAAAAGCATGATTTTCTCACAAACCCTTTATGTATATAAGGATTGAAAAATAGAGTTTGTTCCAAAACCTGAGAAAGCTCAACATATCATATCCTTTTTTTTTTTTTGCATATAAAAGAACACTGGACTTCACTCTTTAAGAAGGCAGAAACTATTATCATTGCCCTTACATACGTCAGTGACTTGTCAAGGAAATGTGCATGTTTTTCCTAAAAGAAAAAAAATGTGAAATTCTCTTTAGGTTTTCCTTGAATTGTTCTACGCATGCGACATCATAAACTCTTCTCACTTGCTGCGACTGCACAAATGATTTAAAGATTATTAACTTTTGAACTGAATGTCCGCTTTTCAATTTTTTTCTGATGTGTTCTAATAGTATAAGCCAGTTCGGGGTACCAGTTTGAGCATGTGCGGAAAAAGGTTATTTGTACCGAGAGACAGGTTGGTTTTTTAATTTCACTGAGATAAGCATCTGTAATGCTAGGATTATTCATGGAATCCTTATAAATGGTGCCTACCAGTACATCCACTTGACAGGAAGCCTGGTATTTGGCAATGTTAACACACACAAAAAAAGTTTGTTAACATATTCAAGACAGCACTTAATAAAATAGATGATTCCCTAAGTGTTGATTGACGAACCATACTGGTCACTTCATCTACACTGGTTAGGTTCATTCTTTGTTTGAATATGAGTTCCATAAATGGCTATGGTGGGCAAGCTGCTGCATTATGTCACTTTGCATTGAGTGAAGTGCCTAACCAACTGAGAAAAATGAAAGGTCATTTGTACCTATGTGCACATGAGCTATCTCCGGACTGGCTTATTGCTGCGCATTCACTCAATCCACATGTAGGTCTATATGAAGGTGGACTTGCCCTCTAACTCTGATTATAATTTCAAGCTTTCTTTAAGTAGGTTGTATAAAGTGCTGATATATTTGTGTAAGGTTTGGTGAAAAGTAAGTGTTAAAATCAAATGATTGGAAGAGTTGTGAGACTGTAACATCAACACTTGAGGTATTTCTCATGCATGATCATAAATCTCTGTAAAATATTGATGGTAATAGTAATAATGATAATAATGATGATGATGATAATAATAGGAATAATAATGATGATAATAGTAATAATAATATATTTTGCTCCTGATCATTATGCTTGTGATGGTGCCAATACCAATACCTGCTTTATAAATGTGAAAAATCGACTGCTCTTTACAATATTTTGAATGTTGGGGCTAAACTGCATACATTGTGTAATTATATTTATGGTCTACTGAGTACAATGTGCTTCTTGTTTCCATCGCTTGAAAAAAAAAAACAATGTATCAAAAAAAATTGTTTTTAAACTTGTCTCACTGAAGACATATTCCTTCCTCTTTATGTCCAGTTTGTCATACAACTGATTGGTTAACCTTATTTTCCCTTTCTGAGGTAACATTAATTTTTGTGTGGAATTGTTAATGTTAATTTGATGCAATGAAAAGTGTTTTCAGATGTGCTATTCTGCCCGAGATTTATAACTGGGACATATCTTTAGCTGTGTGCATAAAAAAGTAACCAATTTTTTTTGATTCTTTTTTTTGTCACCTTTCTTATCATTGGTGTAATTGTATATGAAAAACAAAATGTGAAGTATACTAATTGTATAATGGGACACATTCGCAAGCTCTCAAGCTTGGAATTGGATGGAATATGTCAGTACAAGTAGTGAGTTTCAAATATATATATATGACAGAACTTTGAGATACCCTTCATTGTTTTGGCAATAACTTGTGTACGAGAAATCAGAGTTGACATATCGCTGTTAATGTCTAAGAGCGTCATAAAGGTGCTTTTGATTACCGTAAGATGTACCGGTAAATTCAAGGTACATATCTATGATCCATTCTAGAAGTAGAAGGACAATGTGAAAGATATTTGTCACATAGTTTACTATTACTCTGCACAAGCTTCAGGGATTTTTTGTATAAAAAGAATTAGTGCTTTTTGTCAATGTGGTAACTTCCTTTAAAAGAAAAAAAGTAATCATTTGATGGAAAGAACGAATATTTTTCTTCTTATTCAATGTACTGACCAAATTTCATACATTTTTGATTTTCATTGCCCTTTTTATGACAAAATATGCATCTCGTTTGAGAATTTGTAGAAATACAATGTATATTTGATGTTCATTTTAAAGTAAACCATGAAAAAGAAAACCGCTGTTAACTTGTCCCTCTTCCATGAGACATATAATAAAATGTTAATAATTTATATGTAAGTATGCACTGTATTCATCATGTTTATGTTCTATTTGTTGTTGAATTGAAGTCTCTGACTTTAGTTTTCGAAAGATTGTGGATTTAATTGATTGAGAAACTGTGTGTAAATCTATGCATGCTATTTTGCTTCATGTCTGGAGTGTTAACTTAGGTAATTGTTTGTGAAGTCAGTGAATGCATCCAGTATATAATTATTTTGGTTTTTAAAAAAGGTTATAATTTTCACCATATGGGGTGCAGAAAGGTAACCCTATATAGAGACGTGTGCAAATTGTATTGCATCCTATATTGCGGTGACTTTATCACCCCATAGGGTGCAAAATTACAACAATAACAGTATGAACCATAATGGGTGCAGGTATGAGGTGCAGAAGGGGAACCCTGTATAGAGGTCCATATTTGCACCTTATAGGGTGTTGAATATAGGGTGCTAAATAAGAACCCCCAAAAATAGAACCCTAAATGGAGCCGCTGGTGTTACAACGATATGAACCAGAAAGGGTGCAAATTTGCACCTGAATTTTTGTTCACCCTATGGGGTGCAGAAAGGGAACCCAATGGAGGGGTGCAAATATGCACCATATCTGGTGTTAAATATAGGGTGCTAAATAAGCACCCCCAAAAATAGAACCCTAAATGGAGCCGCTGGTGTTACAACGATATAAACCCTATTGGGTGCAAAAGGGAACCCAATGGAGGGGTGCAAATATGCACCATATATGGTGTTAAATATAGGGTGCTAAATAAGCACCCCCCGAAATAGAACCCTAAATGGAGCCGCTGGTGTTACAACGATATGCACCCTCTAGGGTGCAAATTAGAACCGTAATTTCTCTGTGTGTGGTCTAAAATAATGTATATATCTCGAGAATTTCAAGGGGCTCCGCTCCCCCCCCCCCCCCCCCATTGACTTTTGTCAAGGCCCTCTCGCTATAATGGGCGAGCGAAGCGAGCCCAGCCCACTCAGCTGGGCTCTCTTCACCATACAGAGAGAGGGCCTTGACAAAAGGCTACTCCCCCCACCCCCCCCCCCCCGCAGGCTGGGACTCTGTCCCTGCACCCCACTTACATTAAATTTTACGCTGAAGCAATGTGTTCTGTAATATTAAGCCACCCGTGCTTAATTTCGATTGAAACAGCGCCCAATCCCAAGGCTTACAATGTCTAAAATCTCGGGAGCTTCCAGGGGCTCGGTCCCCGAACCACGACAGAGGCAAGGGGCTCTGAAGCCCGCACCCTATGCATATACATCTTGATTGTATCGTGTAAATAAAAACATACGCGCGTCACATGAAAAAAAACAAAAACAAAACACACACAAAAAAAACAACATAGTTGACATGTTTAATCTAAAGTGGCTAAATCTCGAGAGCTTCCAGAGGCTCCGTCTCCCAGAATATTTTTTTCCGTACATGGAAACGCTACAGGACATGAATTATTCATAAGTTGAGCTAAAAGAATGAAATGCGCATGCGCATGGACTTATACAATGAACACCACATGCACATGATGCTGCAGCGAGCTAGCTAGCTACTAGTACCTGTGTATGAGTGTGGGTGTGTGTGTGTGTGTGTGTGTTGTGCACAATGGTTGCGCATGTATACGTTCGTGCGTAAACATGTCACTGCACTCATGAGGTGCGTACGATCGACCAATATCTGCTGCAGCTGCAGGAAACTGCACTGTCGCTTGCGATCCAACAACACACGTTTCATTTTAATTGCACACACGTAGCGCTCGATGTACATTGGATACAATCACGCTTACATATAACTTCTAATTGACTAATTGGTTTGAAAACGTAGAACTAGACTCTACTGACGTTCGAACTACAACTACTATATTAGTTTACATGTGGAATGGTCATGATCTTATCGTTGTATTTCAAAAGTGCACTTGCGATGCTCGAGTCACTGGCATGGCATCACTGAGAAGTCGATTGTAAATGCACATTCGCTTCATAGCCAAGTACGAAGTAGCCCTACTGTTCTGTGGTAGCGGTTTATTTACGAACGAATACGAGTACCCGATCGACAAAAAAGGCGTACGAAAGATTTCGGAAGAACTCTTATTTGGCCATTTATGCATGTACGAATAGTGGTAATGTGGCATCAATTCCAAGCCTATGGCTGTAGTTTAGGTTGTAGCTTGTAAAGCTGTTCATTTCACGCGAGCTGCGTATGTACCTGCTTCCAACAATCGACTGCACTTTCTTCAAACCCTGCATGCTCGCTCATGCTCGCCACGCCGGCTGCCCTGGCTGCGCTGACAATCACGATGCTGTCTGCTCCCCGCATAGTTACCCGCGGGGTTACGTAGGGCGCTCATGGGCCAAAACCATTAAAAATGTACAATTCAGGTTTTGAAATTTTGAAACAAATAAAGTTTTCTCAAAAACATTCCGACAACGAAAAATTGCTAGAGGATACACTGAATTTCAACTTAAACAAAAATGAGCAACAAATGTTGCAAACTTTTTATGTTCTGAAATTTGAAGCTGAACATGAAAATTGCACCACTGTAACTTACGTTACTGCGCTTATTTTTTCTTTGACCATATTCATTTTGTTTAGGGATGGAAAATGCAACTATCCTTCTATTGGTGCATAGTTTCGAAGATATGACCATTCTTATTTCAATGTGCCTGCTTTATTTTTCATTCATTTGATGAGTTACTGTAACCGTGAATTAAGATATTAATAGATATGGTGGAGGTTGTTAACTATGTAAAGTTAGATTGTTTCCTATTTTTTTTTTATTCGTACGCATAGAACTTGCAGAAAACTGCCAAATGATTTTAGATGGATTTGTCCTACACATATTCTCAAACAATCTCAGTAACCATATGACAAATGAAAATGTGACTGTTTAAACCTTGGTAACGTTTGTTACGCATATGAGTCACGTATGTTACATAAATATATTAAACACTAAAAAAGAAGATAAATTTTAAGAATTCTAATAAATATCAAAAGTACCAGCGTTGCAAGACCTTCAGTACTTCTGGAAGCAGATTTATTTAATTGCCGTCTGATGTTATCGTCCTTATAGTGGATGTACCATACATTTGGCCTAATATGAAAAAATGGAATAAGATATTAAAATTTCAAGAGTTTATTTGTCTGAATATTATGAGTTTCACTGCAAAATTACCTGTTGAAGTGCCTTGTTTAAAATCAAAGGAATGCATTTATATAATAGTCACTAAAGACATTGTCAAGAACCCCTAAAATGTATCAGTGTGTACTTTAAACAATTGTAACGTATGTTTCACATGTTTCCAGATTGAAATATTTATCACTCGAAAGTGGAGATGCATTGGAAAGTGCATTAAAATGGAATGATGCAACGCTAAGCAACATTGCACAGTGTGAGTGCACAAGCTGGTCAGCACTTAACTGAGATAGCATATCAAAGTTTACATCAATAAGGTATATCAGGCATAAGAGTGAACAATGTGAAATAAATCACAGCGAGTCCATGAAGTTTAAAATGCAAACACCAGCACTTCTTTATGATTAATAATGCATGATTATCACGAGTTTCATTAATGAACAAACCATGCATTAGTGTTGCTTAAAACGTACACATTTCTTGGCACATTATTCAATAATGTGCCATGGTAAGTTTTAAGCAACGATAAAGCATGGTTTTTGTAATAGTCACAAAAATACAGAATTATGAACAATTTAAGAGTGGTCACGTAAATAGACAGCTTTCTCACGGTTTTAGATTGAGAATATAACTGACCTATGACACACTAGTCTATAAAGACAACAATGATAAACACAAAAAGGCGCACCTTTCATAATTTGGATACCCCCTTGTTTTTTTTTTTTTTTTTTTGGGGGGGGGGGAGAGGCAATGGAAAAGGCATAGAAATGTCAGAACAAATTGCAATTCTTCTATTTCCATTACATAGAATAACAGTTCGGTGACATATAAAATGTCTTCAATGTATATTACATCATTGTAAAAGACAACTGTAAACTCACAATCTGGCATTTTTCTGCAAAAGGCAACTTCCAATAAAAGGTATAGTGGGTAAGCCAGTGTATAGGAGAGAATAATGCAAAAGTGGCGAGTTGTATTAGAGTGAAATTATATAAAATTTGGTAAGAGCGTTTGTATGACGCTTTCTTCTATTTTCTTGGTTAAACATATTTTCATTAATATCTCGGAAGAGTTTAGATTGGGTAGAATTCTTTTATGAATTATTTTCGGTGCATTAACAAGGAAATTTACATACATTTCATCCTTTCAATTTGATATCTACAAGCCAACACTTTTATCCAGTACCTTTCATTGTAAAGCATACATAAGTATACATCATTAGCAATTTTTCAAATTTGTGAATCAATTTCCTTGTCAATCCTTGTCAATCAAGTCGACATTATCACCTTCCCTTTGCTGAGATCGGTTTAAGTCTTCTTTTATTTTCTTGCCGAAGGCTCTGTGCTTTTTAACTCTTTCATTTTTTTTTTTATCTGCGCTCTTGTTTTTCCCAACTCTTAAGATTTTCCACAGGAACGTAATGCTTTTTTACACGTTGTTTCTCGGATTTACTCTCTAAAAAAAAATCAAGTGAAAGTATTCACTCTTAACGGGGTGAATAAAAAAAAAGAGTGAATTTAGAGTGAAAATGGTCATTTTCACTCTTTGTAGAGTGACCTCAGGGACCACTCCTAAATCTTCGAGTGATCCCTAAGCTCACCCAAAAATGAGTGAAAATGAACTTTTTTCACTCAAAATTCATTCCAATTTTACTCTAAATTCACTCTTTTTTTGTATTCACTCCATGAAGAGTGAATATTTTCACTCAATTTTTTAAGAGAGTAAGGAAGGCTTCTTCTCCAATCTTTTCCTTTTTCCTTCTTCAGTAATCGGCCTGAATCTTGGCTCTTGATTTTCCCATTTTGACCTCTTGGAACCCAAGGAGTAATGATAAGATTCCCTTCACAGAGAAATAAGAAAATCCATACTGCAAATCAGTAATGAGATATTCTGACATAATTACGTAACCTACGTTACCTTAATTTCAAGGAATGAAGTGTCACATAATGAATTTGGTAGACTACAATCACTATAAATTTGAAGTAAATGATATGATAATTAAAATGAAAACCATTATTTTCATCATTCATATGTCATTAACATACATATTGGATTGATTTTGATAGAGTGATTGAAACCTACGTTACCAGGGTATTCAGGGTCTCATTGACAATGATTATCGCCAAAAAGAATGGTTAGTTCAAGCATAAAAGTTAAATATGTTTTTCATCTGTTTATTTATGGATATTAGTCTTTTTTAGGATAAAGCTTTGGTGAAAAGTACGACAGTGTACATGCAGATGTAAAATTTAAACCTACGTTACCTTAAGTGAAACCTACGTTACAACATTGACCCTATGTTTAGGTACCGTAATGTTGTATAAATATCTGAGTGAGATATAAACTTGTTATACTCCTCGACAAAACAAACACCAAAGTACTTGCTTATAGTAAAAGTGTACCAATATTTGAATGTAATTACGCTAAACATGACTTTGAAAATATATATATACCGTTCGCTCAGATACTAAGAAAGATCTCGTGCAGTCCATTCCCCGTGAGTCGTCAACGTGATGCGCCATTTTGTCGCAAGGACTGTTTCTAAGCAAATATGGAGTAAGATGGTTCTAGATAGCACTTGTTATCGATGAATGGTAGCAATGTTAGTGAATCTAATTAAGATTATTTTTTTTCGGGGGTAACGTATGTTTCAGTAACGTAAGTTAAATCTGACCTTCGATGTGACTTTTTCAAGCGATTAGTAATGGCTCATAATTGAAAACTCAGTGGAGAGATTGGGGTGCCGTATGCCTATGTTTGGTATCTTCCTTGTAACATTTTCATTTTTAATTTTCCATAGCGGTGGTAACGTATGTTTCATTTCTTAACCATACGGTCTGAAACATGTTAGTGCTTGAAGCTTTTTCTCTGCAGCAGATAACCAGGTGGCACAACTATTGTTTACAGCATTGGACGAGACATTTTCTAAGTTTTTAGGACAGATAACTCACAATTTCAACCCCAGGGAATGTTTTAAAGGAAAACTTGAAATCATGGTAACGTGGTAATAGGCCTTTGCGACAATTTTGACTTGTAAAATAATTCAACTAAATAGTTTTCAATTATATATTTTTTTTTTTTACTCTAACGTGTAGGCAAATAGCTTAATTTGCCTTAGAACAAGTTTTAATGAAAAAAGACCATGCTTTCATTTGCATAATAGTAACATATCGGCAAAACTATTAATTTGCGACATGCTGTTTTTGGCGGGTTTACCATCTTTGTGAATGCATAACTTCCTAAAGAATCATAACTGGATGTTCAAATTCTCGGCAGGTCTACTTAACAATGTACTAACGGTAACTATTGCCCGAAACTTATGACAATCGGTCGTTGCTTTATTTTTTCTTTGGTAAAACTATTGCGACAAGTATTTCACTAAATTGTACATATTTAGTGGTTTTGAACCTCATGAGAACTGCGAATCGTATGTACCATGGGCGTAAATCCCGGGGGGGATGGGGGGGGGGGGATATATCCCCCCCCCCCCCCTGAAATGGAGGAGGGGGGGATGGCCTGTACAATCATCCCCCCTGAATTTTGAGGGGAAAAAATGGAGGAAGCAGAAATGTGATTGTATAAATTTTGGCATACTGCATGACGTTTGTACGCCGGCCTCCAGACAGGTAACAGAGCTGAACAGTATTCTATCTTGTAGGAAAATGTATAATTTTCTCAAGCGCTCGCTCGCTTCGCTCGCTCGCGAAGAAAGTAACATCAACATACACTGTAAGGTATGGCTCAGGCGTTGACAACGTCAAATAGTATAGGTCTACATATAAACATGCTATGACGCGAGTAACTGGGGACCATCTGCAAAATATGTACGAACACATACAAACAAACAATAACAACAACTTTATCGCCATAATTGAATCCCCTCCATTTCCTGAATCATTCCTGAGAAACGACAGTGACTGATGACTCAGTCAGGATACATCTATGGGCATACCAAGGGAAGATCAGGGACGTCGAATCTATGGGGGGCAAAGGGGCATTTGCCCCGCCCCAAAGGAAGTGTTTAGACAGACAAATCATTTATCCCCCAAGCAATTCCCGAGATGAGGACAAATCTCGAACTTTCTTTGTGGAAAATTGTCCAAATATCGCCAGAACTATGCACCAGATCGTTGTATTGCAATCATGAACATGCAAAAGGTCCGCTATACAGGATAAGGGATAAACTTTGTACACTTTTGACATAGACGTATATTTTCTAATTTATCAAAGAGTGTGCAGCAGATCTTTCACTTAACAAAAGCAACCTCGATGGGGGGGGGGGGTGGTTCTCAAATAAAAGTGGGACAAACAAAAGCGAAAAATATAGCTACAAACGGCAGTTTTTGGAGTGTAAAATTTAAAAATTTTAAAGCTCGCTCGCTCCGCTCGCTCGCATTTAACCGCTATGCCATTCTCCTGATGTTGCTGCCAGTGATTGACAGCAGGTGCACCCGGTGCGCCCCCCTTAATTTCTAAAGTGAAAATATAGCTACAAACGACAGTTTTTAGGACTGGAAATGTCAAAATTTTCAAGCTCACTCGCTTCGCTCGCTAGCATTTAATCAGTATGCCATTCTCCTGATGTTGCTGCCAGTAATTGCCGGCAGTTGCGCCCGGTGTGCCCCCTTAAAGGCAGCCGGTCGTCGCAGGCGATTCGCAGCTCAGTAGAAAAGCACGACAAGCTGCTCCTCCCGTTATTGTACCCCCGTACGTACCGAATGCCGAACACGACGCTACGCAGCGCACCAGCGAAAACCTGATGGGGCACGAGCGCCGTGCGAGCTGTCCACTGTAATTTCAACATGGACGCCCGAACACCTACCGAATGGGGCCGAATGGGTGCATGCACAAAACCGCACAACAGCCATGCGCATGGAAATCTCTCCCGGTCCGCGACGCAACCTAGTGAGAGCTGTCGGGTGTACGTACGTACGTATCTGGCTCCAGTCTCTGTTTATATGCACTATGGTGCCAATTTCAGCAATCTAAGCAATAATATTTCAAAATGTCTGAAAATATTATACAACAATATCATAAATTATTCATATATTACGTTGTTTAATATTTGGTATTTATAAATATGCTTTGATGAAGAATGTATAGCAAGTTGCAATGCATATGGCCATATGGCAGGTTGTTATGATCTCATCGTGCAATGTTGTCTGCTGCGTCAGCTGCATGTGTTATACGTACAGCTTGCAGTACGTTGGGCCGGATCGTAACATAACAAAGTTGATAGAAAGTCGTCGGTACCGGTATGTCAATATCAATATTGTGTGTGGTATGCGTGTACTGTTTGCAATAAAAAGTGCGGCTGTACTGTTTCGGCTTAGCCTTGGCTTTGGTTTAGTAATGAAACCTCATAATGGAGATCAAACAGCCGTCCAACTCGAGGCAACGTATCTACTTGTTTGACGCTATCGACGAGTGGAGAACGCAGAGAGACGTGTTCTTAGCTGGAGGACAAGTAAGAGACCAGAGGGGGAGGCTTCAGCGTCAGCGTGCCGATGAAAAATTTGCTTTCCACTTGCTGGAGTTGCATGAACAGTTTTGCAGGAATTTTTATTTAGAATGTGCAAATTCGTGTTACGACATGCACGGTGGAATTGTGTTGCCACGGCTTACGCCAATCAAGCAACCCCAGCTGGCCAAGTCAACAACTTCAAGGAATCCAGATCCAGATGATGTGTAAGTAGAAGTCTACACATGAATCAATGATTGAAGTGGAATGACTTTTTCTAATCTAGTATCAGTAACTTTAGGG
The DNA here is from genome assembly GCA_033980235.1 of Diadema setosum. Lineage (NCBI taxonomy): Eukaryota > Metazoa > Echinodermata > Echinoidea > Diadematoida > Diadematidae > Diadema > Diadema setosum. Next base: position 30,414,910 of record CM067070.1, read on the forward strand.
CATTTGCGTTTGATCGACAAGTAGGCCTATTTTTCTATGTATAATTCCGCGAAAAACTTCTCTAAGTTCTCATTTATGTCAAATTATGATAATGCCGTAATTAAAATGACATTTGCTGGGGCAGTTTAATGTCATTAGTCCCATTAAATGAGAAGTTTTTCATATCAATCATGTTATGCAAATTCCCCAAGAATATGATTTAGGATTTGCAAATAAATTTCTAAAAAATTAATAGATCCATCGCAAGCTCCATCATGTCATGTAGTCTAACCCAATAGATCTGGTAGAACTCTAACGTTTAAACAGGGGAACTATAGGTTCAAAGATGATAGATCTAACAATAATAGATTCTAGTTTAGGCCCTACTTCGACTTGAAGGTATGTCGGTTGGTGCACGGCCCCCTTTTACCACGGCCACAGGTACACTGTGCAGTGCAACTGTGGCCGTTGGCCCTGCACGGGCACAGTCGCTTCCCCGTCCTGAATTTACACACGCCAGGGCAAGTATGGTTGGACCTACTACTAATCGACCGCCTAATGTTTATCTGCTTGATAAGAATATTTAACACTGACATTCACGTAAAAAAAAAAAAAACTTGACCTACGTGATTGAGAAAATCCAGCTCTATCAAATGCCGTTGTTCCGTTTTCGATTCGAAGTTTCAGTGCAAAAATATCGCCGACGAACTTGCGTGGCCTCGTTTCAGCTCCCCGCGGTAAATCGCGTTATTAGGATCGACCGCTGTTTTTGCATTGACAATGCACGCAAACCGAGTTGTATTGAACACCGTGTTGTACGAAGCTTTTTAGAAGCCTTTTAGAAACTTCCATAGACATTACATTGTGCTGTCATTACGATTCGGTGAAAATATTCATTCGAAATTTTGTCCTTGATTAAAACCATTAATGAACAATGAATTATCGCGTTTTCCCACACCATCCTCATCTACATTCAAAGCCAATCCATTTTTATGTGCTTTGCGCGCGGAGAAGTGTGTACTAAGTGTTCAGTGCGCGAATTATACGCGGTCGGTTTCAATAAGGGTGGTCGATCATTATGTAGTAGGACTACCATACAAGACACAGGGTCTCCAACCCAATCGTCCGCGTTCAGAATGGACAACTCGGCGGTAATATCCGCTACCCATGACGATGTGTCATCGTCCATGATGGCCACCTTACCTATATATAAAACTGACGATTACAGCGTACTGTAGTTAACGAGTGACGACGATCGACGGTGCGATGAAGAGAAGGCGTACACTGTAGTCGTACGAAGTATAGGCAGCTAGCTACTATAGCTCATGCGAACATTGCATCACACAGTACATACAGTATACCATACATTCAATTCACATTACACAAAACGTACTCCCCGCGCTCAGATCAATCAAGCGAGCAAACGAGATACTATAGCGCGATACATTGCTTTAGGGATGTCTTGCGCACACACACACATTTCGCTTCGTAGCAACTTCGGAAGCGAGTTTACGTGCTGCCGCCAGCGGCTGAAATATGTCCATGTATCCTCGCGACTGGGTGTCTTTAATGTCCAAAGCGAAAAAATACAGCCACAAACGGCAGTCTTTGGACTGTAAAATGTCAAAATTTTCAAGCTCGCTCGCATTTAACCGCTATGCCATTCTCCTGATGTTGCTGCCAGTAATTGCCGGCAGTTGCACTC